>WSTJ01000406.1:0-26057 GCA_019623705.1 Ceratobasidium sp. 428 | reverse complement strand
CTACAATCTATACTACTACCTCTAAGCCTAGAGGTCTCAGAATGAATGACCCAAAAACACCCCCTCCACCAGTTTCCCCCTCTTGCTCTACTTATGGGAGGTACTAGTCTCCTAGCTAGCGGAAACAGTGTAGTAAATGTATTGTTGTGTATGTGAGTTATTTTGCATCCTATGTATACATCTGTCGCGAGTCTATAGCACCAATATGGGTGGGGCAAGACTTATGTGAGCCAGTGTATCTCAGTCAGTTCTGAGCCAAACAGGCTGAAACAACTTGTCTAGGCTAGCCAAGACAGCTGGCTATTACATATGAGGATATCAGCTTACACAAGCATATTTTTCATATGCTGAAACACTTGCAACAGTGTGCTGGGGTTGTCACAATGGGTTTTGTGGCATACTGTAAAGTTGTCTTTACTTTCACTAGTCAAAGACTCTACCTTAAGATCTGGCCAGCAATTTTGCAATCTTAAGACTTGTTCAAGCAGCTTAGTCATGCAACTAGAGTGTGAGACTTGTGAAGCAACCCTCTCAATTGGCTATAAGACTCACCTTCAGTACTTAGCTGACAAGTGCCGTCTAAGTACTTCAGATTGCCACCCTACATAGTCCACAAGGGACACGCGAGACACCAGGACCACTGAGCCACACATCAGGAAAATATGGATTGTTAATTGAGACCCCAAGTCTCAATTTAGTTCGATTAAGCCAATTTAACAAATTAAGCAAATTTAAGCTGAATTACGTTAATTCAACCAATCAACCTCTGACACACAGAACCCCCTCCAAACACATTTCTGAGAGTGCTGGTAGGCTGTAGTGACCATAGGAAGCAAAAACTGGGAGTTTGGAGCAGATCCAAATTGGGGCTTAAATTCATCAAATTTGCTTAAATTCAAGCCCCCCCCTGGCTAATTCAGCTAAATTAAACTTAATGAAAGGGGGGAGTTGTTAAAAGTCTTAATGCCTTAATCATGGTTAATTGAACATAATTAACCTTAATGATAATGCCAGGTTTTTCCAGTTGCAAGACCACAGCATTAGCAAAAAGGGGCGAAGATCCAGATGGACCCAGAGAAAGAACTTATGAGTTGCCCCATCTGGACCCACAAGGTGTCTCTGGATCCATCTGGATCCACCCAGCCTAGCCATGAAAGGAGAATTTCCTTTTTGGGTACCAAAAAATCTCCTTATCCTGTAGTTTTAAAAACCTGACATATCAGGTTAATTATCATATATGGTAAACTTGAAATGATGTTAAGTTTAAGAAAATTACTGGATAAGGAAATTTTTTGGTACCCAAGAAGGGAATTCTCCTTTTATGGCTAGGCTGGGTGGATCCATCTGGATCCAGAGACACCTTGTGTGTCCAGATGGGTCCACTCATAAGTCCTTTCTCTGGATCTGTCTGGATCTTTGCCCTTTTTTGCTGATGAAGGGTCTGCCTTCATGCCAATCATTGAGCCACAAGTCCAAAGGGACTATTGCCACGCTTTCAGATCTTATCTAAGGCTATTAAGCACCTTAACTAGTCACTCCAAGTTCTTAGAAGACACCCCCAAAACAGGTTGTGACACACAAAAGGCAGGCACAACCACTGCTTCTGCCACTCATGGTCTGATTCCTGCCCCACAATTTCAAGGTAAGCATTTGATGCTCATTTATTCATGCGCTTACCTGTGATCAGACATCGCGCTGACCCATCTGCTTGACAGGATTGAGCACCCGGGTTTGGACAAGTTCAACAACAGTAAATGTGAGTGTTTCATCCAGGCATCACAAGGAGCTACCAACCTTCCACAGATATCAACAATGGCAAGTCAAGCAATGACGACTCCAAGTCCAACTTGTTGGGCAAGGATGACGATAATAGTTTGGATGACAAACCAATACCTGGGGTGCAACCAATTTATGATGCAAAGCCATTCTTGCTCTCAAGGTTTGAGCCCTGCTTGCAAGAGCATGGGTGAGTCTTTGAATCAATCGATTTAAATTCACTATTGAAAAAAACTTCACTTAGATTGCAAGGAAGCCCTTGCCAAAAAGGACTTGGAGATTCTGCGGCTCTGGGTGGAGATAGCAGCTCAGGACAGCAAGCTCTACACTATGGTGGCTAACAAGCCCAAGCGCAATCAGCCCTCAATGGCTAGTTGTAAGTGTGTGTTGAATCCTGGCACCCAACCTGGTGTCAAGCGGGAAGAGACCAACAGTGGGGGAGGTGAAGGAGACAAGGAAATGGATGTGGATGTGAAGATGGAGGCAAAGGTGGAGGTGGAGGTCAATGCGGAATCACCAAAAATTTGCAATTGCACAGACAAAGTGAGTTTGAAGCGCATACATGGCATTCAACTTACCCTCCTTTCTACAGGTGCACTTCCTGAAAATATTCAAGGCCTTGTGTGGACTTGAGAATATACTGAATCTCCTGCCACTGCTGTTTGACAAGATGACCAACGAGCCAGTATACTATAGAAACAATTCTACCAACCAGTTGCACATGACCGGCCTGTATGCAGAATACTTGAAGACGCAAATGGGCAACAGTTCTCTGGCAGCACTGAAGAATGCGGGATTTTCAACAAAGGTTCAGACATGGAAAAAGCAGAAAACAGGGGATTTGGAGGAGTGGCAGAATGCAAAGAAGATTGCGGGGCAGCAGAGTGGTAGAAAGAAATGTGTAAGTGATTGTTGAGCTTGAATGTGCGTTACTTACCTTTTTTTGTAGATTGCCAAGATACGTTGCATTGGCCTTGAGAAGGGATCCAAACAAGTTCGGCTTTCTTGCCAATAGCAACTATCAAGCATTGGAGACCTTGGATGTCAAAGACAAGAATTGTTTGGTTGCTGATGATCATGAGTTAGAGGCAGATAGTGTAAGTGCAAATTGTGAATAATGAAACTTTTGCTCACCAGCTTTGTAGACCAAGTTGATGTCTGCGTCACTTGTCCGTCGGGGATTGGGCAATAAGACACGGGTTACTGCAAACGCAAAAAAAAAGACAAGCTATATTAAAACCAACACCAACAGACCTGCGCTCAAGAACAACAAATGCATGCCTGTCTGGGCAATTAGCCAGACATGGATCCTGGTAAACCAGGCATGGCAGTTTGAAATCTGCCCTCAAATTCATCATGCAAAGGCAGAAATGGCCCAAGTTGAAATTGTGAAGCGCCTCTGGGCCAAATATCCCCTGCTGGCCAAAAGGTTTGTTATTGAGCAACCATGTTGTGCTGGCCACGGCCCCCTCCCAGAAGTTCCAGCTCTGGTTGATCAACCAGCCAATATTCCAGCTGCTGCCCCAGTCACTGTGCCCGTCCCTAATCCTGTCCCCAATCCCAACCCTGCCCACAATCCCTAGCCTGCTCCCACTCTCTACCTGGCTTCCAGCCTCAGTCCCACAGGCCCTACCCAGTGTGTTTGCCTACAACATTACCCAAGGTGTCCCTACACCAGAGATGATACAGGCCATTATGTCATTGTTGAGTCAGTGCCAGGGGGGCCCAGTTGGTTATCCACCAGTTCCAGCTCCAGCTCCAGGGTATACTCAAGGCAGGTACGCCGGTGGTTACCCACCACCTGGACCCCAAGCCATGTACAGTGTGCCAAACCCCGTACATGTATGAGCAGGCCGAGGGCGATTGCACGCCAGGTGAGCTACATAAACATCCTAGACATAAGTTACTTACTTTTGTTCCAGCAAATCCTTTTGTATCCACCACCTAACCCTTGTGTAATGCCGCCATTGCCAAACATGCATGACCCAAATGACATGGCTGTTTACCAAACAGCCAACCCACCAACTTTCCAGCAAGGTTTGAGTGGTGAACAGCTGGTGTCATGACTTAACACTCTTCCAATATTATATTCTTGTTTAATAACATTGTTTGGACATCCTTTCCTTTTATGGAACATTTGTCATAGGCTTACTCATCTTACATAATCCTTGTAATCAGGATTCATCAGTCATAATTTACATAATCAGGGAAAGTTCTAGAACAATTAGTCATCATGTATTTCAACTCTCATATCACATAGCTGTATGACTTGGTTCGCTTCTCAGTTTGGTTTTGTAGATATAAGGCTGTGCTCTCTGGTGTATATAACCAAGGGCGAGTTTGAGGTTACAGACCAAGAACTTGACCTCCTCATCAATACAGTTCTTTCTCATATCCTTTTGGTCACTGGGCTATCAGTCACCCATACCTTGACTTATCAACTTAAGGACTCTGACAGCTGGTCACAAGTGGCTGGGGCAGACTGAAGCGTGGGAAGTCAGGGAAGTCAGGGAAGTTGAGCCAGGGAAAGGAAGGGGAAAAGGATGAGAAGGGGTTGACAAAAGGTGGATGTGACCGCTAGCAAGTCCCAACTGTGTCAAGACAATTAAAGACTTAATTTTTGGGACTTTTTTCAGCTATTTCTGAAATTTGTTGGTAACGCTTGAAAAATGTTTTATCTTTGATATAGTATTACTATGAAATCCATAAGCATGTTGACCATGAGGCATGAGATATATGCTATGAAACACTAAAAAAGCCTATTGTTGAACAAGCAGTTAGATATATGTGCTTACAGTGACACATTCCCATAAGTCCAGGTCATCAGCAAGATCCTCAGGCTTGGTCTGAAACAAATCAAGGTTGAGTTCCATTATAAATGTAAATTTTCACTCACATGGGGCATAGCAAACATTATCCAATCATGGCCATAGGTCAATTGGATATCCAACAAGGTGAATATGCCAGTAAGCTCATCTGGATGTACAGTTTTGGGTGTGTCAAACCAATGGTACATCCAGCTGCCGATTCCCAGTTGATTGGCCCTGCAAGTTACAGTAAGTTATTGTAATTGAATTGATGATAAAAAGTACCAGTTATTCCAGGGGAGTGCTGGCTGATGACATGGCCAAACGAATTTTTTGGACAACAATGCCAACAAACCATCAAGACTCACCCTGAGCAAGAAGGGTGGCCAGGCAAACCTTCCAAATAATTAATGGAACATGGTTTCCAACAAAACTGTATTGCGACCATCTTCTGCAGTGGTGTGCAGCTACCTGGTAGCAAATGCCAAAGTGGAAAAAATGAGAGTAAGAAAGTGTTGAAGTTTTGGGGTCCAAGTATATGCCACTGTCTGGTTGTATGCCATCCCTGTAAACAACAATGCTGGGGTCTTTGAGTGATAAGAAGTTGATGAAAGGATTGTAGTACTGGGCATTATCCCCATGCTTGAAATTGACCTTGGCTGGCGTAGTAGAAAATTGCACATGCTCTGTGAAGCAAAAGAGTAAGACAGTTGCAGTAAAATGAAGTAGAAATACTTGCCTTGCTTGCTAGGATAGCATTTAGCTGTCCTTGCTGCACTTCATGCTCTGGACCGTTGCGCATCAATTTTGAGAGCCCCTTGATCATAGCAAGATCATCATCGCTGAGGTTTTGAATAGACTGCATATAGTGTACCTAAATACAGCAAATGCCAGGTACAGGACAACAAGAGAAAAAACATACAAGTTTATAAGCCTTGGCACACTGTGAAAATCCCCTTGCCATTGTGGCCTTGACTGTTCCATGCCCATGTCCGTTTGAGTTGATGTTGATGAAAACCAGTCAGAGTGCTTGAGATTGTACATCCAAGTCCCACATACATTACCAAATTTCATCAAATGGCCCCCTATATGTGTTGCACAGTGAAAGCTGGGGACCATATGCACATCCATGTGTGCAAAATTCTGGCAAAACTGCTTGAGCAGGGCCGTCATATTGTTGACTTTTGTCCAAATCAGTCGGTGTTCAAAAAGCAACTGATAAGCAACAAAGTATTGCATGCAGTTATGGTAATAATTGTGTGGATTGCTTGACGCAACACAGTCTTTGAGTTGGGGCATATCCTTGTTGTCTCCCTCAACCAAGCTGGGAGTGTTGTGCCGCTGCTGAAGCACCTTTTGGGCTTCTTATTGCTGAGCCTTGAAGTGTTTCCATTGTTCTCCACCACAAGGTATGTCGTCAGGTGAGATTACATTGTCAACTCACCATGCCTCAAACAGGTTAGGTGATGGGCTGTCTAGGTTATTGTCTAGGTTGTCTTGGTTGTTGTCCAGCTCCATAGCGGCTTTGTTGTTTAACCTGTCATTGTTGTCTAGGTCTAGGTTGACTGGCGCCAGGGGAGGAAGGTGTTGTGTACCTGATGGTACAGCGCCAGAGTTAGCGCGGTCATGACCGCATTGCAAGTAATGCGTCTGGATGGTTCTGGGCAGTCTTGGTACCAAGATCCATTGGTAGCAGTGGTCGCAATTGCAGGGCTTGCCCACGGCTGAGGTTCTGGTTGATGCTGGTCCAGTTCTCATAGAAGGTAAGTCGAATCAAATATTAGACAAAAGTTAATCCACTCACCTCACAAGCCTTCTTAACCAGTTTGGTAGCTATATTTGGGTCCATTTAAACTCTGCAGGTGTGTTGTAGTGTGCACAACATGTTGAGAGGGGTTGCGATTGTGGTTGACTCTAAGTTGCGGGACTTAGGGTTGATGTCATGACTTGACACGCCTCAAATATCATATTCCAATTTTATAACATTTTTTTGATATACTTTCCTTTAATGGAACATTTGTCATAAGCTTAGTTATCATCTTTGTAATCCTTGTCATCAGGGTTCATTAGTCAGAAGTCACGTGATCAGAGAATCTTCTAGAACAATCAGCCATCTGTATTTCAACTCTCATATCAAATACCTTTATGACTCGGTTCACTTCTCTGTTTGTACACGTAGGTACAAGGCTGTGTTCTCTGTTGTATATAACCAAGGGCAAGTTCAAGGTTACAGACCAAGAACTTGACCTCCTCATCAATTCTAGCTTGCTCATCACCCATCCTCTATGTCACTGTCCATCAGGGACATACTTCTTACTTGTGACTTAGTTGTTATCACTTTATCTTCAAGTAGGCTTGACAGTTGACAGGTTTGACAGATGATCAACTTGATATGTAATTTACAGACCTTGACAACTCCATTGCCATTTCTGGCCAGGCAGATCCAGGCAGAGCCAGCTGGATCCCGACAGCTACCAAGCAACCTTGGCCTTAGCCACACCTTGCCCGTTGCCAGCCCTTGCCAACCCCCCGCCAGACCACCACCAGTCCAGCATTGGCCTGCCATTAGTCCCTTGGACCAACACGTGTCAAAACCTCTGTGAAGTCCGGTGATTTTGTCACAACCCGTGAGGAAGTGAACTTGTGAGTGCAGGAGCAAACACAGGCAACCCTAACTGTCTTAGAGAGTGCACTTAGGTGTGTATGATGGGGAAAGGACGAGGTGAATCGTTCTTGGGGTTAACCAGAACAATTCACAGCGTTTATATATTGCAGTAACCAACTAAGCAACAGCTAAGCGATCTACAAGCGAGAGAAGACAGAGATACATCTAAGCGCCACTTGTACAAGCGTACTAGGCAACAGCAAGCAAACAAAACCCATGAGAAAGGAAGCAAGCAAGAACTAAGCAATCTAAGCGGGGACAGAACTAAGCGATAGGATAAACAGACTAGGAAGACGACATGTGAAGGAGGGGTAAGAGGAAGAGAGATGTCTTGATCAAGGATCATGACAGATTTGAACTAGTGTTGGGGCACCATGAACAGCGAGGGCCAAGAGTGTAACCCCATGGCATGTGATGATTGTCAGGGTTTTGCCCATGTTTACCAACAATTTTCCCATGTGTTCTTAGTGTAGATGATGACCACTTCCCTCAGCCTTCCCCACCAACCCTGCTTCTTGATTAATGTTCTAACCCCAGCAATTGACACAGTGCTAGCGGCCACAACGCACACATTCTGGGAACCTTGTGTTCTTCCACTTCAATTGGATTTGTCAGAGAAAATGTGGTAGTATTATCTAGCCAAATTGAGGTGAAGTTAGCTAGAGTAAGGGCTTCAGCACTTTAACAACCCCCCCCCCCTCCTCATAAAGCCAAATTTACGTAAATTTACCTGGGGGGGTCCTCAATTTAGGCAAATTTACCTCAATCTACCCTGGATTTAAGAGTTTCCAATTCCCTCAGATTTGTCCCAAACACCTTTTCAGCCTACTAGTGCATGCTGGGAATGCTTAAGGCGTGTCTGGTGCTAGCCCCTGATTTATGAAGTTTAAGTCAATTTAGCAATATTTAGCTAAATTTACTAAAAGAGCTAAATTCAGCTGAATTGACATATCAGACCTTGATGAAAAAGGAGGTTTTTCCTGATTTTTGTTATCAACGGTGGTACTCTTGCCTTCATGAGCCAGCACTTCCATCTCATTCTTGCTCAATCCCCTTATGACTAGACCATAGGATAATATAGGGTTCAGCGTGAGTTTGAACCAATGACTATATGCACCATTTGTGACTGCTCATGGTCATCGTTTGGCTACTAGTTGATGTGGATAAAAAGCCAAAGTCATGAGCTCTGGACCCATGGTTCACTCGGTTTGCAGCTGGACTCCCCTCCATCTCCTCTGGCATGCCTCTTCCGTCTGTCTCAACTCGCATTCCCACTTGTCTGATTGTGTGGCCGGGATAACATGCGTGAAGAAGTCTGCAACTATCAGGACTCTCACCTGGTATTTGAACCTTTGCTAGACAATCACCACTTCACCCTGTTTTGTCTAATGGGCCAGGGCTAGTGCCTAACCCTTTGCACACACAACCCAGTTTGATACGGTACGGTGGACACGCTGTAGGCAGCAGACACTCACGTTGGCTATGGAGGACAAGGAGACACACTGGGACAGGACCCCGGGTCGCATGAGTGGGCACAGCCACCCTAGTACAATGGCTGCAACGCTACACCTGCCTTGTGTCTTGGTTAGTACCACTCTAGGTTCACTGTTTCTGTCACACAATTTGCGCAGTTATCATGTTTGTCAGTACCAGCTCCTGGTTATTTGAGCAACCCTAATTTGGTTCTTCATGCAGTCTACAGTCTCTACACAAGTGAAAACCCTTGTGGTGCTGGCCCACTCAAGGTATCTGTCTGCTTGCCACCCTCTGCCCTCGCCTCACCTCTGTTGCCCCAAAGACTTTCCTCGTTGGTTTGCGTCTGCAAATCAACCTGCACATGTTCATCCAACACAAAAATCCCCACAGTGCCTGGTACATGGCCTCAGAATTGCTCAGGGCAACATGGATTCCATGAGTCAAACCCGCACGTCCCGTATCCCAACTTGTCCTGTCTCCCCTTACCTGTGCCCTGTCCACAACCGCCCTATCCACTGAAGACACTACTGGGCAAGACATGGGGTACGTCCATACATGAACTGCCTTGTATGTTAGGACCATATGCCCAAGGCTGTTTGTTAGCATTCAATTATTAGGATGAGCCCCTGTGGTTGATGGATCATTTGTAACGGTGTTCAAACACGGATTTTTGTTTTATCCCTGACGCAAAGAGCCAGGGGCTCCTTCCCACGTCAAGGCAGCCCAAGACTGCAATAACTAACCTTGACCAGAGCGTAATCCATGGCTAGCAATTTAGACAGCAACATAGGCAACAACTCGTACAAAATCATCACCCTTATGCCAGCTTTAATTCTTGTTCTAACTCTTATTCTAACTCTTGTTCTCCCTCTTGTTCTCCCTCTTGGTCTCAGCCTCATTCTTCTCAGTCTTAGCCTCATTCTTGTTCTTGGTCTCGCTCACACACATGCATCACCCCATCAACTCCACTCTCCCCTCTTCAATTGCCACTCCAGCACTGAGTAAAGCGGCAAACCCAAGTTCCATGGGGTTGGTGCAGAAGAGGATGCCGCGTTTTATGCAAATCTCTCTAATCACAATAAAGATATTGTCCCAACATGGGGGTTTGACTTTGACAATCAGTCAGGGGTGGAGCAGGAGACAATGAGGGAGCGGGAGGTGAGGAGGACAAGGAGGAGGACAAGGGAGGCAAGGATGGCAGCAACAGGGAGCAAAACCACAACCAAAATCAGGCACCCAGCCAACACAGGGCGGAAACCTTTGTTTCCTGCGAGTTTGCCAACAATCTGGGTGACCCAAACAATGAAAATGCTGGCCCATTAGCTTTAGCTGAGCACCCCTTGCTCCACAATATATATCTTTGTACTTGGGTTCAGGCCACGTTTATGGCGCAACTGATCACCCAATTCCAGCCATGCCGGGGTCGTGCAAGCTTGCATACCCAGCAGCCGCCAGTGTTGTGCCTTTGCACACAGGTATTTGCAACGCTGAGGTGGTGTGGGCTGATGTGAGGGCAGGCGCCAATGGGCAAAGCAGCTGTGGTCAAGGTGAGGGGGAGGGGTGCGGGTTAGACTCGGTCAGCAGCTTACATAGGTGTATTGGGGTGTGTTATGGGGGCAGGATACAACCAGACGGTGATGATTTATGTGAACCCAAAGACTCCAACACTCTCATACCCCTATGTTTCCCCCTTCAGCATTTGCTACATGGCGGCTACACATCACTGCAGAAGACAGTCACAATATTGTTTCATTGGAAACTGTGTCTTGGTAATCATTTGAAAGGTTTACAAGGCCACTATCCTTGTTTGGGCAGAGTCTCAACAGTTCATTGGTGTGATTGGCCAACCATTTGTTCAGCCTTGTTGTCAGCCGGCATTCCCCTGGAACAACTGGTAGTTTTTCTGTATCCACTCAATTGTACTCGCTGATTGGAGTTCACAGGGCTGATTGGCTGGGAATCAGCACCTGGATGTACAATTGGTTTGACATACTAAAAATCGTGTCTAAATGGGCCTACAGGTGTCTATGGTCATTATTGGATACGTTTACTTTGGCCCATGCAAGTGAAACTCTGAATTTGCACTAGAACCTTTCCTTAACCTGCATCAGACCAAGCCTGAAAGCTTTGCCAATTACCTGCACTAACAGGACTCATATCACTGTGAGCGCATATATCTAACTCATTGTTTGAACACCAGAGACTTTTGGCAATACCATATTTTCCAATCATGACATATGAGTTCATATAGATACTTAATGTCAATCCCTTCTGAGACCTTTACCATAATGTTGAGCAGGTCTGAGAACCTAAGTTATGAGTCAACTGGTTTCCTTGAAGATTTGGTTCATGCCAAACTTGTATACCATAATTGTAGATATGGTATTGCCAAAAGTCTCTATTGACTTGTTTTCAGTGGTTCAGCATATGTACCAATAGGAACTGTGTCAGTGTGAGTGCATGCATCTAGCTTGTTGTGACAACACTGACTTTTTTTAGTGTCTCAGCATATCTATCATGTCAACATGCTTATGGATTCATAGTAACACTACAACAGATACAAAAGCCTGTCCAGGTGTTACACAGCAAGATGTGAAAACTGTGGAAAGACCCCCCAAAAGGTAAGTCATTACTTGCCTCAAAGTAGTCACACCTCACTGGCGTCCACTCCCAACTTTTGTCCACCCTTCCTTCTCCTCTTTCCCCTCCTTTCCTTCCCTCTACTTCCTGTCTTCCCCAACATTCTTGGCTGCCCACATTTTCATCTTGGACTTCAGGTTGAATGTTGTCACTTTTGTTTGTATCTGTAATTGCTGAATAAACTGTATTCCCTATTTACAGTCAAATTATACATACACCCGGCAGAAACAGGCACTGCTGCAAGGCATAGCATAAAGAGCAGAGCAAAAAAACAGTGTTAAACTATGTACACAGGAGTGTTTGGCGGCAGCAAGGCAACAAAACAAATATACATTGGTTGCAAGAAACATTCAATTGCTGAAGCTTGTACAATATAGCATTCCCCAACCAAGATGCCTACTTGGCGCCATTGACTCTATGCAGCTTGAGGTTCCCTGACAGATGCATCGGCTCCTGGAGAACCTTGACTCTACTTTCACTGCAAAGTACACCGCTATGCCAGTTGAAACCTGTTTGCTGAGCCTGGCAGCTTCCATCCTATGCATGATGCAGTCAGTCAAATGTATCAAGGAGTGCACCAGTTAATTCACAAAAAGCAGGCTTCTTTAGCACATAGCTGCACCATGGCTGGGGTGTCACTGCCCACAGTGAACCGCACGGCGGACAGGAAGAGGTGTGTGCAGGGCAAGTGCGGGACTTCGTTCATGCATTGCCAAAATGCACAATCCGCAGCAGATTGTTCTCATTCTTTGGCCTGATCAAACTGGCTATGGTTGGTGCACACCTTGCATACAACATGGCCTTCAGAAAGGCCTCAGTCAGTATACCTCCCCTCAGTTGAACAACAAACACTTACCACTCCCAACCAGATACATCCTCAAACTGGCAGTGGGAGGTGAGGCCCCATCTGTGAGTCACAGGTGGCACAGAGAAGGTTCAAGGAGAGGGGCTCAGGCATAGAGAGAACAAGACTGGGTTGGCGGGAGAGAAGTTGAAAGTGGAGTACTGGTTTAGTTGTCATGGTGTGGATGAGAAGGTTATTGGCAAAGCCTGAGTCGAGTATGTGGAGCCAGGGTTCATCAAGATCTGGTCTGTAGATTTGGGCTCAGTCAAGAAGGTTGATCCGGCAAGAGCGTTGCCAGCTCAGCCAGCCCATGTGACTCATTGTCAGCCAGCGCTTCTCTTGACCACTACCACCACCATGTCAACCACTCACTATGACCCGGCGCTCAGCCAGATTCCTGTGTCTTGTATGCCACAAACCAGGTCTGGGAATGATGGAATCCAATTGTTGAAGCTTGCAGGACCTTGCAGTGAGCGAGCTTTACCCACAACATCAGGAAAAACCTGGTTTTGATTTTGAAATTGAGCTCTAAATTTAGCTGAATTTAGCGCGTTTAATGAATTTAGGTGGATTGAGCTCAGGTTACAGTATGCCACAAAACCCATCATAAAAAACCCAGCACACTGCTGCAAGTGTTTCAGTATATGGTCCATAGCCGCTGGTTGTGAGTCTCATATGGGGTTCTCAGGCATGCTGAACACAACAGGGAGCACTACAACACAGCTGGGCGCACATTGGGCTGGAAACTGTACATGTGCAGGGTGCTGATGGGGGGCTGACAACCATAAAATCATGTGGTACTCATGATTGATGGTCTGGACAGCCTGTTTTCTTTGCTCCATCAGCTTCCTGGGGCTAGAATCTATATACGGAGCATATTGGCAGTCACCTCACTTGCCTCAATCCCATGTTTCAGGTCAAGGTAAGTTTCATCGCTCTCAACCTGCTGGCAATACACCCATGTATCCAGGTGTTGCTCACTACACACTAGTTGCCCTACAGCTAGACTTTACTAGGGTGAGAAATAGAGGCCAATCTGTAGGCCTAACTCATTAGGTTCTGCCTAAATGCCCACATTGTTCAATATTGTGGCCTGTTATGCTTGTGTAGGGCTAGCTGGTTGAGCAATACAAACATCTTAGATAAGAAACATGGGATTGAGGCAAGTGAGGTGACTGCCAATATGCTCCGTATATAGATTCCAGCCCCAGGAAGCTGATGGAGCAAAGAAAACAGGCTGTCCAGACCATCAATCATGAGTACCACATGATTTTATGGTTGTCAGCCCCCCATCAGCACCCTGCACATGTACAGTTTCCAGCCCAATGTGCGCCCAGCTGTGTTGTAGTGCTCCCTGTTGTGTTCAGCATGCCTGAGAACCCCATATGAGACTCACAACCAGCGGCTCAGTGGGCACATGCCACTGCTGCCAGCTGAACAGTACACCGCACACAGTGGAAAGTTGTGTGGCCTGCAGCACACCACTGAGCAATGCAAACAGCATGAAACTCTAGCATATAGCTCAGCTAGTATGTATGCTCCACTGTGCACAAAGTGGTGGTGGCCAGCCATCTGCATGTGGCGGTGCAGCCACAGAATGCTTTTGAGTCATACCCTCCACAAAACCCATCGTAAAAGAACCTGCAGTGATTGTTGTGGATCTCAGTCAGTTCTGAGCCAAACAGGCCCAAACAGCTTGTGTGGGCTAGCCAAGACAGCTGACTATTACATATCAGAGTTTCAGCTTACATAACCATATGGACCATATACTGAAACACTTGCAGCAGTGTGCTGGGTTTTTTATGATGGGTTTTGTGGCATACTGTAGGTTTGTTTTGTAGGTATTATCCTAACCATGCCAGTGGTGTGGTCTACGGCGACAAACATCATGTCCCATTTGCCGAAGAGCTTTTCAGACTTTGGCAAAGGTCCAACAAAGTCGATACTAATTTGCTCCCATGGATCCTTGGGATGCTTAAGGGGAACCAGCAGTCCCAATTTGGACTGGGTAGATGACTTAGCAGTCGCGCATACATTGCACAATTGACAGTAATCTTTGACGCCAGTTACCATCAAGTCCCACCAGACTCTTCCCTGCATCGCATACAGGGTTTTCTTGGATCCCGCGTGCTTCAATAGCTTGTGTGATTCTCTAACCACTTGCTTGTGCAAGTTGTTTCCCTTAGCGCTGAGTTTTGGCATGCATATAGCCTGCCTGCGCTTGTCATTCATGTACATAATCCTGGCCTTAATATCAAAGTTGCGGAACTGTGTTGGGTTTGCATATACTTTAGACATCAGGTTGTCACTCAGATAATTATCTCTAATGATATCTAAGAGCGTTGGGCTTGTGTCATAGTACACAAGCGTCTTTTTCTCATGCGCCTTGTTGTCTTTGTTTGATCCTTGATGTTCAATCACACTTTGAACTCCATCTTGGTGGGTCATTTGTGTCTTTATTTTTGTTCTCCGCTGTTTGCGCATTTTGTTGTGGGCTACCAGCAATTGCGCCCTCCATTTCCCCTTTGGGTGCGCTCTTAGCAGCCCAGCAATTCTTTTGTTTGGGCACTTTGATGGCTGCGGCATATTTGATTACTGGCCGGCGTTCTCGGCTGGATCGCCGAAGACCATCCTTGCTCATGTCATCAGCCCTGGATTCTTTGGGTCCTTTTTTGGTCGCGCCCTCCAATTGCTCTTTTGATGCTTCTGACGCTTTGATTTGCTTTTCAAGCACCTCTAGGCTTTTGGGAGCGACAGCCGCGTTCGCAACAAGGAGTGGGATAGTAAGTCCCTCCTTTCTTTAAAGGCTATATGCAATATTTCCATTCGCTCCTCTGAGTCATTATCATCAGGTATGTATTCGCTAAGTGCTGAAGCCATGTCCTCTGGTTTGTCCGCATATATGTGCGACAAAGTGTCTGCAACCTTGTTTTTCTTTCCTGGTATATGTATAATTACAAAATTGAGTTGATTTGTCTGCTCCAACCGACACACTTGTCTTCTGGACAAGTTCCTTTGTGATAATATATTGATCAGCAACTCATTGTCTGTATGTATGCAGAACTTGGCGCCGTACAGCTGGTACTGAAATTTTACTAGTAATTCTTTAATAGCGTAGTGTTCCAGCTTGTGCACCGGGTAGTTCTGCTGTGTAGGTGTGAATTTCCCAGACCAGAACATTGCTATTCTCACGGTTTCTATGTCTTTGCCTTGGGACAATATCCCGCTCGCGCCTGTCAGACTTGCGTCTGTTGCTAGGTTGATAGGCGGTGCATTTTCCGAATAGTCAATTGTGATCCTATGATGGTTGCGCGACTTATTGACTATTGACCTTGTTTCTTCAAATGCTCTTTGTGCTGTACCGTCCCAGTCCCACTGCTTGTGCAGGGAAGCGCGAGTTGTGAGTATTCCCATAGGTATCCTAACACCATTGCAGTTTGGAGCTAAGTAACCGACTGCGCCTATAAAGCTCATTAGCTGCTCTTTGGTATTAGACACCTTCCAGTTGACAACGGAGTCAACTTTATGCGGGTCCATCTGGATACCGCGCAAATCAACAATGTGACCAAGTATATGCAGGGTTTCTACCAGAAACTGCATTTTCTTTGGGCTTAGGAACAACTTCTCTTGCCTCAGTACTTTGCATACTTCTTTCACACGTCGTATATGCTCTTCGAGCGTGTTCATAAAGATAACTATATTGTCTAGAAAGACGTGCATATATACACCAATCGCGTGAGCAATTATGTGATTCATCAGCAATTGGTAAGTGGCCAAGGTGTTGCAGTCTCCGATCTGCATTACCTCGCTAGTCATTGCACCACTAGGTGTTGTGAACAGAGTCTTAGGGACATCTTCTGGTTCAACACGTATCTGTTTGTACGCATCTTTCCTGTCTGTCAAGCTGCAATACGGGTACTTGGATACCTTCCACAGGATTTTCTGTATATCAGGTAAGGGCGACGCCATTTTGTAAGTGTTGGCGTTTTGTTCCCTTTTATCTAGTACAGTTCGCAGCGTTGACTCCCCTTCAACCCCTTTCTTGGGTATCAATAACATTGGTATAGCATTGACACCGGTTGCAGATTGCCAGCATCCAGTGTCAAGGTAAGCTTTCAACTTGATTTCCCACTGATTTCTCAGGGCTTCAGGGCAGCGAGAGCTACGCCATGAGTATATTTTGTTTTCATCTATTGGCGGGATGCGGTGATTGATCACGCGCAATGGAGGTAAGGGCGTTTCAGACGTCTTTTTGCATATATCTTTGCTTTCCTGCTTCAGTTCTTCCTACAGCTTTTCTACTTCATCTTCATACACCGCTGTGGCAATAGAAGAGATGGTTTGTATAGTGGGACTGTCTAGAGGTAATGCTTCATTGGATTGCACGAGTACTGACTCGGGGTTAAACCTGAGCATAATACTATGCTTGTACATAAAGGTAGTACCCAGAATGAGATCATATCAATCAAGGTTAGCTACATCTAGACAATATTGTTTGTCTATATCTTGATACTTGACGTCAACAGTAGCAGAGTGCTTGATAACACCATGCAATCCTGAAACTGCCATAGTGAGACCCATTGGTTTTGCTAGTACATTGGTCTTTATCCTTAGTTGATCAACTGATGTAGTGGAGATGAAATCTCCTAAGGACCCCAAGTCAAGGAGTACTCGGCAACTTTTCCTGTTGATGAACATTTTGACTACAATCGCTCATGCGACTTTTTGTTCAAAGTGTTTGGGCATTGCTGCGTTGCGCTCTGGCTCTCCCCGTTCCTTATTTTTCTTCACTTTTGCCCCATAGAGCTCAATATATTCATTGATTTGCTCTAACAAAGTCTTATGGTTGTTATGTGTGTCAGTATTCCCGTCGCTTTTATCCTCTTCAAGGTCGCTCTCTTCGCTTTCAGAACCGCTTTCTTCCTCTTCCAAGTTACTTTCATCATCCCCGTAGCTACTATCAGAGTCAATATCAATGTTATTGACCTCCAATCCTCGGCGCTTAGTGTCAAGATTGTCTATATGCGCGAATCTGACTGCAGAGCTTGAGAGTGTTGAGGGTTTGGCCTGGTTTCTTTTCGGACAATCCTTGGCGGTATGTCCAACTTTGCTACAGTTGAAGCATTTACCTGCCACACGGTACTGCTCAACTTGCTCCTTTGTGAGTTGTGGGCCCTGTTTAGGGTTGCGTTTTGCTTTCCAGTCCCGTTTCTCTTTGGGGTTTCTGGGTGTATGTGGTCTTACTGTTCTTTGAGTATGTAACGTTATTGCTTTCCGTAGAAGACTCACCCCTATATGCCAATTGATTTGGCTTATTGGGTCTTTGGTCCCTATTCTCTTTCTGTTCTCGCCGATCTTCCTCATTTCTACGGATTTTTTCTGCCATCTCGAATCGGATACCCGACTCTTCGAGCTCTTGTACAGTGTTGGTTTTGGCACTATACCCTGCCTTAGCCCACTCAATACCAAGGTATGAGTGTGCGCCTTCCCATATGCGTTGCGCGACTTGTCTGTCTGTAAGATCACTTAAGCGCCTTTGGTATTTTTGCAACAATCTAATGAAGTCTTTGAGACCTCGGTCGGTTTGTTTCATTCCCGTAAACATTTGCCTTAGGCGCGCATTTATATCAGGCGGGAAGCAATGTTCAAACAGCTCTACTGTGACTCTGTTGAAATTGTACTCCCAAGGTCTAGGAGCAACGTTGTCCAGATAATAAGTTCCAGCTTTGTCTGATAAGAACAATATCATGTGATTCATCGTCTCAGTTTCATCAAAACCGGTATCACGGATCCAAGTGTTAACGCCAAAGATCCATTGCTCGTGCACATCGAAGTCTGCAGACCTGTCGTATATGGTAGGTAATTTTGTTTTATACCCACTTAACTTCAATTTTTCTATCTTCTTGCGCTGTCTTTTCTCGCACTCTTTCTCTTCGGCCGACCTGGTAAGTTTCTCACGCATCTCCTTCTTAACCTTCTCATATGTGCGTTGTTCTGGCTTGCTCAGTTTTTTATATTCATTGTCACTACTAGAGCTGCCTTCACTGTCGCCACTCCCTGGCTTGCCTCCTGAAGCGACTGGCAGAGGAGCAGGGGTAGAGGTAGAATAGACGGCTGACTGGCCTGCGTTGACTGATTAAAGCTAACAGCCTTTGGAGCGGTTGTTCGGCTAGGTGTATGCGCCATGGTTCCACTGGGACCAGGTGCGTTTTTAATGCCTTGGGGTTGTAGCATACTTGCTAAGTATCCCCTGGTCGGCTTTTGCTGCAACGTCATGTCGTGACCCTTCCCCTTTGCATGAGTGTAGGGTAATTGAGCAGAGAGCACAGTAGCGCTTGTACCGAGTGATACTCGAGCTCTGTCTTTCATGCGTACAGTACTAGTCGGAACGTCTAGTACAGGAGAATCATCCGTAAGTGGATTATAGGCTCTAGTTGTCAAAACATTTTTGCTGCTTGCAGGAGGGTTAGGTAGCATCGCAGCTCTATCCCTCCTTTCTCTTCTTGTCCTTTCCCTATTGAGCCGCTCCTGCACGCATATTTCCTCGGCAGTCATAGTAGACTCCAATTGTATGCACTCCATTTCTGTATTGTATTTCTCGTTTAGCTGCGCAGAGCATTCAGTGTGCTCTTGCTTAACTTGTCTAACAAGTTTTTTTAGCTTATTATTGAATGCCCGCTCTTCAACATCTCTCTCTTCTTCAAGTTTAGCCTACGCTTCGGCTATGCCTTGTTCATATAGTTGTTTTTCTTCCAGTAACTTTTGACAATGCCTTTGCTCTATTTCAGCATCTGATTCTGGATTCTTTCTCTGTCTAGACCCTTTCAGGGTACTTGTTATTTTGCTGAACTCCCCTCCAGAGTCATCGCTATCTGTTAAGCGAGCAACTACATTCACAGTTCCGTCATTGTTGTATGTAACATCAAATAAAGACGATTCTGGAGCAGCTGTGTATGCGCTGGCTTGCTCACTGATGAACTCAGCCTCGCTACCATGAACCGAGCTGGATTGGCGAGTCTGCGTTCTCACGCTAGGACTACCTGGGGTCGCTATATGCGCCCCCGCCTCTTTTGAACTCGCTTCCCCGCCAGGCAGGCTTCTTGGGGGAGCGAGCAGACTACCTATCTGAGCTCTAGCAGAGCTCCAGGATGGTAGTCCTACAGGTGGTAGGCTCGGGCTCGCAGTACGCGAGGCTGACCCGGCCCGGACCAAGGGTTTTGTCAAGCCTACTCGAGATAGGATGATGTTCGACTAAGACACAAGTTAAAAGTATGTCCCTGATGGACAGTGACTTAGAGGAATGGTGATGAGCAAGCTAGAATTGACGAGGAGGTCAAGTTCTTGGTCTGTAACCTCGAACTTGCCCTTGGTTATATACACCAGAGAACACAGCCATGTATCTACGTGTACAAACTGAGAAGTGAACCGAGTCATACAAGTATTTGATATGAAATGTGAAATAGTGTATGACTAAGACTTCTAGAATATTCCATGATCACGTGACCCTGATTAATGGACCCTGATGACAAAGATTACAAAGATGATAAGTCAGCTTATGACTAATGTTCCATAAAAGGGAAGTATATCAGAAAAATATCATAAAATCCTAAATATATTTATGGAAGCATGTCAAGTCATGACACTGCCCCCCGTCTAGACCCGAGGGTCCCTCTGAGCACGTTGGTTTTCATGATGAAACCTCAGTAATGCGTCCTTGGCGTTGACCAGGTGTTCGTACGGTTCCCAAGTGTTATCCGCCGGACCATAGCCTTTCCAATTAATCAAGTACTTGACAACTCCCCTTACTTTCTTGGAATTGAGAACTGTTTCCACTTCAAACTCCTCTTCTCCTTCTGGTGTAATAACTGGAGGAAGTGGGATTGGTTCACGTTGGTAAGGGTCGTTTTGTTTGAGAAGTACTTTAGAGACATGGAACACAGGATGAACTTTCATAGTATGAGGTAACTTTAATTTGAAAGCGTGCGTTCCAATCTTCTCTAGTACTTGGAAAGGGCCTAGTCTCTTGGCTGCAAGTTTCCTGGATGGTCGATCTGTTTGGATATCCCTGCTATCTATAAAGACTTTATCTCCCACATTGATTTTAACGGGTGCCCTATGTTTACGATCATAAAACTCCTTAATCTTTTGATTGGAAGTTTCTAGGGCGGCACGGAGTTCGTCAAAGCTATCTTTCAACCAGTCTGCCCGTTCATCTGCTGCTGGTACGTCCTTTGTATCTGTGTCCCCTATGGTAAATTGGGGGTGGAAGCCATAACATGCATAGAAAGGAGTTTTTCCAGTAGATGATTGAATGCCGTTGTTATAGGAAAATTCTGCCATTGGGAGGAGAGCGACCCAGTTATCCTGCCGGTGAGATATATAATGCCTTAAAAACCCTTCTACTACCTGGTTGGCCCTTTCTGATTGTCCGTCTGATTGGGGGCGGTAGGCGGTAGAAAATGAAGGTTTAATGTCAAGGCGTTTATAAAGTTGGCACAGGAACTTGGAGTTGAAGTTGGGTCCTCTATCCGAAATAGTCTTTTTTGGCAGTCCATGTAGTTTCTATACGTAGGTGACAAAAAGGTTGGCAACATCTATAGCTGACGCGTCGGACGTGGTTGGTATGAAGTGAACCATTTTTGACAGGCGATCTACCACCGTAAGGATAGCATTAAATCCTTCTGATTCTGGAAGTTGTGTAATCAGGTCATATGTGATTTCTTCCCAAGGCCTAGCAGGTAGTTCAATAGGGTTTAATAGGCCGGGTGGTACTTGATTACTGTGCTTGTTCCTGATACACGATTCACAGTGGGCCACATAGTCGTTTACAGATTTCTTCATGGAAGACCAAATGTATTTCCTGGAGACGAGTTCATAGGTCCTGAATTGTCCTGGGTGACCGGCAGCTATATTGTCATGTCTGCTTTCTAGGATCAACTTCCTTAGTTCTTTGTTGTTAGGCACATAGATTTTGCCTTTGAACCTTAAGAAGCCGTCGTCCCATTCCCAGTCCTTGACCTTTCCATTATCTCTGAGTGCTGTGATTACTTTGGATAGTCGTAGATCCTCCAAGATTCCGTCTTTAACCTGTTGATCAAGATCGTGATCTGGCGTTATTGCTGCAATAAAGAGTTCAGGTGGCAGCAAAACGGAGTTTTCACCCCCCCCTTCAGGGCGGTGTTCCTCCTTGCGAGATAGAATGTCAGCTCTTTTGTTCTGGGCACCTGGTCGATATAGGATTTGGAAGTTAAAGTCCGCCAAAAAGTTTGCCCAACGTGCCAGACGACCTCTGAGTTCTTTGGTTGTCTGGAAATACCCTAAATTCTTGTGGTCTGACAAGACTTGGATAGGTAATTCGGTACCCTCAAGTAAATGACGCCATTCTTTGAAGCATTTTATGACCGCCAGCAACTCCTTGTTGTAAATATCGTAATTTCTTTCTGCCGGTGAAGATGATTTGGATAAAAATGCAATTGGGTGCATTTTTCCGTCTTCGGCAATTTGGGAGAGTACACCCCCTACGGCATAGTCCGATGCGTCTGTTTCTAGATAGAACTGTTTGGCCGGGTCTGGTTGGATCAATAACGGGGCTGATTTAAGCGCCTGTTTAAGTGCTTCATAGGCCTCTTGAGCGTCCTTGTCCCAATTCCAAACCATATCCTTGCGAAGTAAATTGAACAGGGCGCGTGCTTTGCCAGAGTAGTTTGGGATGAATTTTCAATAAAAATTGACGAACCCAAGAAATTCTTGTAGAGATTTGACGTTGTGGGGAATCTTCCAATCTACTGCTTTGGTAACTTTTTCTTGGTCTACGCGTACTCCTTCAGGTGACACAATTAGGCCTAGGTAGTCAATTTCTGTCACGTCAAAGAAACATTTTTCTAGATTGCAGTACAGGTTGTGTTTCCTTAAACGAGACAAGACTTCTTTAACATGGCCTGGATGATCCTTCGGGTTTTTTGAGAAAATTAAGATATCGTCCAGGTAAACAATCACAAAGACATCTAAGATATCACGTAGGATATCATTCATGAAGTGTTGGAATGTAGCTGGGGCGTTTGTGAGACCGAAAGGCATGACTAGATATTTGAACAGCCCGTATTTGGTTTTAAATGCCGTCTTCCATTCATCTCCTTCGCGGATGCGTACAAGGTTATACCCCCACTTGAGATCCAGTTTAGTGAAGATTTTCACCCCTCGCAACTTTTCAATGAGGTCGTTAGTGCGTGGAAGGGGGTAAACATTTTTTATGGTCATATCGTTAAGGTGTCGGTAATCTATGCACATTCGTAGTTTCCCATTTTTCTTTTTGACAAATATGACAGGAGAGGCCATAGGTGATTTCGACGCGCGTATGAGACCATGTTCAAGTTGTCTTTGTATGGTCGACCTCATTTCCTCATCTTCTTTGACGCCAACGCTATAGATTGGCCCATGCCTGGGTTTGGCGTCTGGTTTGAGGTCAATAGCGATGTCATAAGGTCTATGTGGCGGCAATGGACTTGTTTCTTCTTCCGCAAATACCTTGGCAAAGTTTTGGTAGTTTGTCGGAAGCTCTGTGGTGGCCGCTAGTTCAATATCTGGGGTGTGTCCTGAAAAAATGGTGTGTGCTGTGTGGAGACAGTTCTTGGCGCAGAATTTGGAATTGAACGACACACTTTTGTCCTTGAAGTTTATAGTAGGATTATGGACACTTAGCCAGGACATACCCAGCACTAAGTCGTGTTTCCCAATGTCCACTACGTATGCACTTAGGACTTCATTGTGTCCGAATATTTCAAGGTTCAGTGCGCAATATTCTGTAACCTGTCCCGAAGCGATATCGCGTCCGTCAATGACACGGAGTTTTCTAGGGTTTTTTAACTTTTTTGTGGGTATTTTGAATTCGTCGACAAGTCGACAGTTGATAAATGTAGAAGTGGCACCGGAATCTAACATTGCCCAGCCTTGGAACGTTTTCATGGTATATGTTGTTTTCTGGTCAGGAGTTGTTTTTAATGGATGCGCGCGGAAGTAGAGTAGAAGTTGTGATTTATTTTCCAAACTCATACATTCCAATTCGTCTATATTATTGTTGTTACGCGCATTCACTTTGTTCAAGATTTCGCCCAAAACAGTCCTCCTGGCTCTGTTCAGGCGTCCTCTTTTTCCGACTCCTCTTCTTCAGATTCTACCTTTTCCACACTGGCCTCGTAGCCTGACATGGGGCGACTTGGGCAATCCTTTGCCATGTGTCCTTTGCCCTGACACCTATTGCATATCATCACCGATTTTCCTTTCCCTGCGCTGTCCACATCCATTGGTCCGGGACCCTTGGGATCACTCGGCGTACTTGGTGCTGGCCAAGTGTCCTTTTTTAAGGAGTCGAAAGTCATCTTTACTTCACTATCTTGGCCATCCCATTTAACCCAAGGGGCATTAAAACCTTTGGCGTTTGTGGCGATTTTGGTAACCTTGCCACGAGTTGCGCGACCATCGGTTCCAATTGTAAAGACACGGTCGCCCTTGGATAAGAGCGCCTTGGTAGTAGTTGCCTGGGTGGTGGTGGTGGTGGTAGTACGAGCCGTAGTTGTAGACGCAGGGGAAGAGGTATGTTTCGGTTTTTCAACCTTAGCGAACTGTTGAATATGTATGTCAATGAGCAGAGCTCGCTCGGCAACTTGATTAAAGGTAGTGGTGCCAGCCGGGTCAAAGCTTTGTGCTAACATGCTATGCTTGACCTCCAGGGATAAGTGGTCATAGAACATGTCGCGCAATGTTATGTCATTATATCCCAAGTAAGCCGATAGTCTCTGGAACTCTGTGAGGTAGTCCTGGACCGTACCCTTTTGACGTAGTTTCTTAAGTTCTTGTCTGTGATTGTCTCCTTCATTGAGTTGACCATAGCGAGCATTCATTTCGCGCCAAAACAGGGTAGTATCATGTAGCCAGAGTACTACTTGGTTGCCCAACATGTCGACTTCGAGATATGACTGAACCCATTGGCGGGCTGACCCAGAGAGATAAGATATAATAAACGCAATTTTAGCGTCCTCTCCATGGTTGGGCATGTTTGTGTCCATGAAGAGACGGCAGGATGTCATAAATTTACGAAGCTCCTCTCGTTTGGAGCCGTCAAATTTGTCGGGTTTAGCCATTTTGACTTGCCCGACAGGACCAACTGGGGGTTGAGGAGGTGGCTGTTGTTGTCCCCCCTGTTGACCTCCTTGTTGTTGTTGTTGCCCTCCTCCTATTGGAGCAGGCAAATTTTGATTCGTGATAACCGTATTCACGAGGGCTTCTATACCCACTACGCGGTTGAAAGTGTTTGTTACATCAACTCTGGCTAAGCCGAGTTGTTCATCAAAGTGTGTTCGGTCATTCGTCATTTGGGTTTCCAGATCTTGTATTTCCGTTCTAGCTACAGCCAAATTGCCTCTAATGTCATCCACAGCTAATACAATGTTTGTCATAGCGTTACATAGCCATGTGATTTGCTCCCCCATCGTCATATCTCCGAAATTGGGAGGAGGGGGCGCCGCCATCGTCTTCTCTTTTTCTTTTTAAGGTATTAAAGTAGGACGGAGCTCTAGTTTCTTCTTTTTCGTATGCTGGTGGCTCTTCTGTGTACAAATATTCCCACTTCTGATACCACAGTAATCTCGCGAGGTTGGAAGCCCTTTTCTTATAAAGGCTGGTAATCGTATTGGGTATATCAATTAAATATAACCCAATATTTCCGTTTGGTTTGATTGTCCAACCAATGTGGGGTAAGATTGCTGGCTCGAGTTGGGAAGTTTCAGGTGTGGGATACCTGAGAGCGGGTAGCAGTACTGATCGGGGAGGAGGTGCGACCGCTAGTGGTTCAGCGTGAACGTTCAAAGGAAGTGACACTAAAGGGCAATGAGAGTGTGTGATTTGAAGAAAACTTGATGACGAACTGATTATAGTTGGCTTTTTGGGTTAAACCAGATTTCAATGGTCTCGAAGGCTTTGGGTTTTGGACAGTAGGGACACTTGAGAGTGTTTGACCCGTCGTTTAGGCGAGAGCAGATATAGCAGATGTGATGCCCAGGGGGTGTAACAAATCCTTGTTGGGTGCGACCGACTTTTTGGGGTTTGACTTTAATAACTCGAATGGATGATTCGACAGGTCCACCCGCAAAGACTTCGGCGCGAGAGTAAGTTTTCCAGCAACGTTTGCCGGGATGATACCAAGAACAATTGGAACACTGTTCCCAGGGTTGGAATGCCTGTTCAGCCAGGACTTATTGTGCGTTCACCCAAAGGTTACTCGATCAATAGTTAACCGCTCTTAAACGCTAATCCTTTGTCTCTGCAACTAGCGTTGGACAGTCACTGCCGGCTTATAGCAATAAGCGTCCGGTGTGGTTTCTGCAAGCGGTTGTTTCAACTGGCTAAGGACGCTGAAGCGGGGGATGTGAATCCCTGATGGGGCAAAGATTACACTTCAAGGGGGCGATACTCTCAGGTTACTGATAGCAGGTCCACGCTTTTGATTATTACGTGGGTCACCCTGGATCTATCGATTCACCTGACCAGCGCTGGTCCCGAGAAGGTTCTCAACAAAGTATAGGTAGATAAAAAAAAAGGAAGATGTCGGCAACGGGTGGTTTGACAGCGATGAAGGCTGCCTCGGCAACCCGGAGAAGAACTTGACCTAATGTCAAGCCTACTCGAGATAGGATGATGTTCGACTAAGACACAAGTTAAAAGTATGTCCCTGATGAACAGTGACTTAGAGGAATGGTGATGAGCAAGCTAGAATTGATGAGGAGGTCAAGTTCTTGGTCTGTAACCTCGAACTTGCCCTTGGTTATATACACCAGAGAACACAGCCATGTATCTA
>WSTJ01000405.1:0-26076 GCA_019623705.1 Ceratobasidium sp. 428 | reverse complement strand
AACAACCTCTAAGACATTTGGAGTTGTCTAGCACTCAAAACTCCGTCCACAAGTTCACTTCCTCACGGGTTGTGACACATTCAAGGCAGTGTGGCTCAAGTAAAGAGCAAGCCACGAGAAAAAAGATAGGGGGTCGTGGCTAAGGTCACGACATCTCGCTCTCGTCATCACTTTCCAGGTCAGTGTCACCTTCGCCCATATCCTTCCACGGTAAGTCCCTAGCTTTCTGTACTCCTAGGGCTTCGTAGTACTGTTTAAGGGCTTCCAGATGCTTAACCACCCTTAACAGTTTCCAAGTCCTATCACCGTTCTGCCAGATGATTTCAAACAGGGCATTATTGCCCTTCCCTCGGTGAGTCGCTATCTTATTGACTGCCCAATCGTCATCTTCACCTTCTAAACTGATGTATTGTTTGTAATTTCTCCCCAGGAATCGTCTATCCTCACTTGGCACGTGAGGTTTCAGCAAGGACGTGTGAAAGCTGGGCCGTATGTCCCTCTTTCTCATCTCTTCAGGTAAGCACACTCGGTAAGTAGCACCGGATTTCTCTATACCGTCGATCTCAAACAGTCCAATGAATTTGTATGTTAGTTTGCGCGACTTTCCTGCAGGAAGACTCGTTTTTTTTGTTGAGACATACACCTGATCCCCAATTTGAAATGGGGCTAAGCACCAGCGCTTATTTGCCTAAAATGTCCGACTTGGTCACGACACAATAATCGCATTGTGCGCTGCACTTTGCGCGTATTTTATTGTGCGGGCCATGTCCCTCACTCCATAGAGGTCAGTCTGAGTGCGTACTAACATAGGTTGAGGAATTTGCCCACAGTTGAGAGCAAACGGGCTGAAACCCATAGTATTGGATTGTGCGGAGTTGATAGCAAACTCAATGCTTGGGAGTTTAATGGCCCAATCCCGCTGGGCCAGGTTAATGCACATCCCCACAAGACTCATGATTGTTCGATTTGCTCGTTCTGTCAATCCATCAGTCTGAGGGTGATACGCCAACGAGAATCTCGACCCGGTATTCATCAGGGTATGTAATTCTCTGTAGTACTGCGATGTAAATAGCTTATCCTGGTCACTGACAATAACGCCTGGTATACCGTGCAAACAATGAATGTTAGTATACATAACCTCAGCAACATCTTGCAAGGTGTACTCCTGTCGAGTCGGGATAAGATGCAGCATGAGCGTAAGGTGATCTATTACTACACACAGCATATTGAATTTGCCCGTGAGTATCCTTGACAGTGGTAAAGGTCCCATAAAATCTACACCGATTTGAGACCATTGGTAAACGGTTACTGGCAAGGGTTTCAACACATCAGCAAAAACCAAAATGAAGTCTTACAGCTACGGCTGCTTCCGTAGCAATATATAGAGAGGACCTCTCTACAGTCACTACAGAATGCTTCTGTAGCGCTATATACCCCTTAGTCGCAGCTTGTAGCAACTGTAGTAGTAGTTTTTTGAATAGACAGGAGTCTGGAAGAAGCCTGCTACAGTTGCTATCAGTTGCTATCAAGGTATATATAGTGCTACAGAAGCATTTTGTAGTGACTGTAGAGAGGTCCCCTCTATATATTGCTACAGAAGCAGCCGTAGCCGTAAGGCTTCATTTTGGTTTTTGCTGATGCAACCTGTAAGGTTGCTGAGTCAAAGCCTTTGAGACTGCACACAATGTGCAGCTCTCACAGAACGAATCAACGACCTTGGCCATGTTGCGCCACCACATGCTCTCTCGCATGTACGCGTAAGTTTTGCGGCTGCCTAGATGCGTCAACATTGAGTGAGTGTGCAATATTAGTAGAATACGAATATTGTATTCGTTGATCTTAACGTCTGGTATACACAAAAACAATTGACTATGCTCGTTGAGATAAAGTAAATTATTAGACATTGAATAACCTGGATAGCGGTTAATGTCCTTGACAATACGACCAGACTGAGAGTCGCTTTCATATCCTTTCCGGATCGTTTCAATAACATCAATTTCGGACACTAGTTTTGTTATGTTTAACGGGTCTGAAACATCACTCTTGTTCAGCAAATTGCTTGTCCTCGTAATCTCACCCTCCAACGTGACGTCTGGTGGGGCGTCCTCAATGTCTTCGCCCAACGAGTCGTTATTGTTGAACCACGCTCATGATTCTGGCTCTTCAATCCTGCTTGATGCGCCTGGCTTCTGATTGCCAACGCGCTTAGGCTTGGGTTTTGGCCGCAGCTTTTTCACTGTCCTGCCCGGTATTTTGGGATCAAGTCGCTTAGGAGCTACCCAAGTACGCACGGGGTTTCTTCTCACGCCCTCCAAGGTAAGTCCAACTTTGGATGCGACGGCCGCGGCTGTTCCTGTGAGGAGGGGAGCGGTAACCATACACCTTTTGCCTGTGGTTCCCTCCTCTCCTCCAACCTCCTCTACATACTCACTGGCTGCTCTAAAAGTTCCTGGAGCCTCATTGCTGTATATACGAGATAACGCATTGGCTAATACATTACTTGTCCCCTCGATATACATAACTTTAAAGTCAAATTGGCTCAATTTGTTGAGCCAACGGGCTGGACAAGCCAACAGATCTTTCTTTGTCATTAGATGCTCGAGTGCTTGATGATTCGTAAGTATCTTGAAACAAGTACCATGGAGCATTGACTGGAACTTATCTAGTGAACAGATTATTGCAAGCGCTTCCCTGTCTGCCACTGAATAGTTCTGCTGAGCCGAGTTGAATTTACTGCACCAGAAAGCGGCTACAGGTGTGCTTTTCCAATCCGGTCCTTGGCTAACAAATCCACTCGCTCCCGTTAGGCTAGCGTCAGTGATCAAGTAAATGGGGTTGGTACCTTCACCATACTGCAATGCAACACGGTGTCGGTCTCTGAAGTCTTCGACGATACGCTGCGTTTCTTGCAACACGCGATCTTTGGTTGGTCCCCAGCGGAACACCGCTGCTGAACTGGTACGTTTAGTCAATACTGCCATTGAATGCGTATGCCCGTGCAATTTGGCACTAAATATCCGAGAGCTCTGATGTCACTCGCAAGTTGCTCTTTATTCACCGGTGTTTTCCATTTACTAATGCTATTGACCTTATGAGGGTCCATCTTGATGCCCTTACCATCAATGACGTGGCTCAAGATCTTGAGGACATTGGCAAAGAACTGCCATTTGCCAGGGCTAAGATAGAAGTGTTTGTGTTTCAGCACTGCGAATAACATACATATGTGTTTGACATGTTCTTCAATTGTGGCTGAAAATATAACAATGTCATCCAAATAAACGAACATGAACACCCCGATAAACTCAGCAAATAGATGATTCATTAGGTTCTGGTAAGTCAAGCCGGCATTACAATTGCCAATCTGCATGACCAAGCTAACCATAGTGCCCATTGGTGTGTGGAACAGTGTCTTTGGCACGTCCTTTTCTTCCACGCGTATTTGCTCATACATGTCTTTCCCATCCAGAAGGGTCCGATACTGATATTTACTGACGGTAAGCAATATTTTGTCTATATTTGGTAGCGGCGAGGCCAGCTTCTGAGTACTATCATTCTGCTGACGCTTGTCCAGTACCATACGCAGTTTTGGTGGCTTGTTGGGCGTCTTCTTAGGCTTGGGAATGAATAGCATAGGAATAGTGTTGGTACCAGTCGCAAGCTTCCAGCGTCTGGTCTTCGGGTATTCTCGAGCCTTAGCCTCAAATTGGGGTTTGAGCGCCTCGGGGCAACGAGACGGCCTGAAATTGTATATACGCAACTCGTCGATTAGTGGAATAACGTGGCTTATGGCACGGAAAGGAGGTAAAGGAGTATCGTTGACATCCCTGCACAAGTCTTCCGCTTCCATACGCAATAATTCCCTAAGTTCTTTGATACGCAAGTTCACTATGTTGGTTGATACACTGTTAATGCGTAAGATATTATCGCCTTCTAGTGGTAGTGCCTTAGCAGATCGCACAAGCACAGCTTTGGGGTTAAACATTACGCCCATACTATGCTGGTGCATAAATGGTGCACCCAATATAGCGTCGTAGCTGTCTAAGTTTCCAACATCAAAATCTTGCAATTCATCAAAATCTTGGTATTCAATTCGTGCTCTAACGCTATACATGAGTGAGCTCTTAGATCCAGTCATAGCCATCTGTATCTGAAGCAGCTTTGTTAATATCAACTTCTCCATCTTGAGCTGGTCAACAAGAGTCGTAGACAAAATGTCAGCTTGACTCCCAGAATCAAGTAGAGCGCGAATACATCACAAAAACCTAGAAAAATAATTTGGTCAAATTCGGTCAAATTTATGTTAATTCACACATTTACAACTTTAACAACTCCCCCCCTTTCACTAATATCAACTTAAGCAAATTTATGTGGGGGTCTCAAATTGAACCAAATTTAACCAAATTTACATGATTGAGAGCAGATTTAAGCTTCTCCCAACTTCCAGCTGGTGCTCCCTATGACCAGCCCTGAGCCCTTGCAGACACATAAACATGTTTGCGGAGTGCTTTGGCAGTCTGGGCCCAATTTACCAAATTTGGTAAATCTTCATTAAATTTCATTGAATTCCTTAAATGCCTTAAATTTGGCTAAATTTGACCCCCAGACCTAAATTACAAATCCAGATTTTCCTGACGTAGGCTCACCTTCAATTCTAGCTTCCACAACAAGCGTATTTGGAACATTGCGACACGCATCCTTGACCCTGGCCGCATTCCTTTTGACATGCTGACGGTTAGATTCCATTACTGCCTTCCTAACGGCACGGTTAGTGTCAACGTGCACAGCGGCAGTGGATACTTCAATCAAGTCACAGATTTTGGTGAGTTTGTCCAATTCTTTGAGAAGAACAGAAGACGCTCACACCTTATCCTCAGGCTTAGCCACATTAGTCGTGTTAACCTTGACGCGGCTTGGCTTGGCCTTGTTGCAAGTCGGGCAGTCTTTGACAACATGTCCGACTTCGGCACATTTGAAGCATTTGTTAGCCGCCCAATATTTGTCACAGTCTTTGTTTGTCTGGGCGGCTTTGGGGTTCTCGGTACATGAAATCTCTTTTTTCAATTGTCCGATTGCTCACAACCATGATTCCTGTTTGGCTCCTCTTACTTGGAATTGTTGCTACAATCTTTCCAATCATCACACCTATTTCCCCGGTCTTGCCTCTTTTGGTCATGGCACTTGTCTTGCCGCCGGTCACGGCTCCTGGACCAATCACACCGGCGGTGATTGTCCTGGCCTTCAATTGACTTGCAGATCTTGTGCGCGCGGTCGACATCTAGCGCAGTGGTACGTAATTCATCAATGTTTGTATCGTCGGGCAGAATTCCCATAATAGCCCATTCGCCTTTAATATACTTGTTTGCAACATCGTACGCCCCATGGACATGCTGAGTGTCCAATATCTTCAAGCGCTGATGCATAAGTTCTAGTTCGGCGAAGTAATCTTGGACACTTGTTTCTCCCTGATATTTTTTCATGTATTTACGGTGCATATTCTCCTTGAAATCCAGAGGGAAACAGCAGTCAAATATTCCTTGATAAATTGCTATCATGTCATATGAATTAATATTCGGCGCCACGTTGGACATATACCAGGTGGTCACTTTTCCTTCTAGAACGCGACTAACATTTTTTACATGCTTACGAGTACTAAGCTTTGTATCGCTGCAATAATCATCGAAATTATAGACAAAAAGCTCGAATTTATTGAAATCGGGCTTGCCATTGTAAGATTTCAGCGCTTGAGCCTTGAACCCAGAGCGGGCTTGGGTCAGCAGCTTGCACTCGAGCGCTCTCTGCTTCTTGTTCATCTGCTTGATGCGACGCTTCAACCTTTGGGTCTTGCCTTCAGCGTCAGACACGACGCTCTCGTCACTTGACTCATCACTCCACTTGTTGCTTGAGGAGCTGTCTGTATCTGACAGGTCACCCGAGTCCGATCCCCGGCGGAACGAAGTATCGCTGGAATTGGACGAGTCGCTTGGCTCTTCAGGTATGTGACTCAATCTCCTCTTGGCGCTGTTTGTTTGGCTAATAGAACCACTCCCAATATGGCTGCTTTCCGAATGAGGCTTGCGCTTCTTAAGCTCCGACTTCAATTCACGCGCCAGTGGATCTCAAGGAGCTCGGCGGGTGTGGTGCCCATGCATTAGCTCAAGGTACCCCCCACTCTTGAAACCAGGGGGAGTATGCTCAACATTGCACAAGTCAAAATTACCACTTGAACGACGACAAGCTCGACGTTTCTCGTCTTTTTTGCTCAGGCGCTTAAGATCATCGACTTCAACGCCCAGCTCATGCACTTTGGTGCGTTTCTTTTTCTTCTTTTTACTAACGGCCTTTTTCTTTCCCTTGCCTGTAACAGACAAGGTTGAATCGCTAGCCGAGCTTGCATAGGCGATGCTAGATGCGTCTTCATCCTCTATTTCTTTGAGGGTAACCTTATGACTAGCGCAAGTGTGGGATGGGCCAGCACCCGAAGTATGGCTAGGGGTATTGGTACATCAGCAAAAACCTTGTTTTTTCCGTAGCGCTACCTAACGCTTTGTAAAGCTACATAACACCTGTAGATTCTGTACCAAGCGTCAATTAGTACATTCTGTGTAGCTCTACATGAGCTTCATTATGCTACGATTTTGTTACGAGACGCAGTGAACTTCCGCGCTCTAAGGCTGTATGTGCTGCATATCAGGGCAGGTTGCACTACGAAGCTCTACGGTAGATCTACGTAGCACTATAGATCTACTACAGCCTTCTACATCTAGATTTGGATTTGGGAGGGTGAGTTTTACTGCTGTTTGAATAAACCATGTGAGGTTACGTAGTCCTTCCAAATGCTGCGGTGTGGTACATATCATTTTTGACCTTAGAGCTTGTATTCACCGGTTGTCTACCTAATACTATGTGAGTCTATGTAGCATCACGAAATATTGTGCTGTGAACTGTAGACGCAGTTGCTTATATGTTAGTCTACAAAACGCTACGTGCATTCATGTATGTTTAGGTAGTTACTAACTTCCTTGCTGATGAGGGTCTTATTACAAGAGTGTCACTCCTGAAGTGCTACGCTTCATCTCGTAGTCTCACATAGCTTTTCGTGATGCTACACCATCCTACAAGTGTCCAGAACGCTTTGCACTTCTTGATAGGAGCTACAGTTGAGCTTGCTGGGTCTATATTGCGTATCATATGTCTGGGTAACACTACAGATTGCACTTTCCTGCTACGTCTGCTCCGGATTGTTATCATATGCTGTGTAATAGTCCACTGGACTCAGGTAGCATATCGCAGCATCCTCAAGCGCCGCGTAGTCACCCGTAGCACTTTGCAGCTTGGTATACCTTTTCGTACATGCAGCACTGTACAGTTTTGTATACCCCCTCGTGCGTATCTCGTGTCCTCTGACCTGCTCAATAACATTGACATACCCCTGTTTGATGTCAGTTCACTCGTGGGGGATAAATAAATCGACTGTCATTACGCGAGAAGTTCTCAAAGCGGTAGTTAGACAGTATGAAGGCAGATATGGGAAACTTGGGACGCTACAGCCACAATCAGATAGGGGAGGGGGAAGTGGTAAAGCACGTGTATACAATGAGGATGCTCTGTAAGCAAGGGGTGCAGGGGATGGAGGCGCAGAAAAAAATGGAGATACGTGTAGAAGTCAGAACAACAGGATGAAGACAGGACAACGGTCAAAGCATGTACATGAAAGACAAAACAGGCAAGCAGAACAACGTTTGTGATATGACGCGAGTGAGATGTGGGATTACAAGTGGAGTTGGGACACAAGAGAGAACTAACGAGATGCAAAGCCATCAGGGAAGGGGCGCAAGGGCTAAAAAAGTGGCGCTTGCGGACTACCGACATTCTTTGGCCTCGGCCTCCTTCTCCTCCGCAGCAGGGCTTGTAGGGTTCGGCGGGGCGCTCAACGACTGTGGGGCCAGTGATTTTTCCTTGCTGCTATCATTCGTCGGTCCCAACACAGGCTTGGCTGGGTTGGCAGCTTCCTCGTCGTCTTTTTCCACGTCACTCCCCTCGTCCTTCGCCTCTTCCTTCTCCTTGTCGCCCTTCTCCTCGTCGCCTTTCTTGTTGTCCCTCTCGTCATCCTTCTTGCTGCCCTCGTCGTCCTCGTCCTCGTCCCCTTTGTCCTTACCCTTATCCTGCGCCTTTGCCCCATCACCCTTCCCCGTACCCACACCCGTGTCCATATTGTCCCCTCCACGCTTCAATGCCCCAACCCCATCCTCCTCGTCAGACAATTCACTTGAGTTGTCTGACTGTGCAATGTGTGCCGATTTGCCATGCTTTGACGCGCCACCTACAGCCGCTTGAGTTGTTGAACTCGCCTTGGGTTTTAGTTTGGATTTCCCCGAGTCCGTGTCCGAGTCCAAGTCCAAGTCCAAGCCGGAGCTGCTGTCGGACGAGCTCGAGCTGTCCGGGCCAGGGCCACCGTTCGTGCCTTTGGTTTGGCCGGACTTGCTTGGCGCCGGCTTGCTTGAAGACGACTTGGCGGGAGAGGATTTGATTGGGGACAATTCAAGCGGGGATGAGTGGGCAGGAGAGGTCAGCTTGGCCGGGGTTGTGAGAACCACAGACACTTGGCCCTGGCCTTTTGGCTTTGGCTTGCGGGACGTGCATCAGCAAAAACCAAAATGAAGCCTTACGGCTACAGCTGCTTCCGTAGCAATATATAGAGGGGACCTCTCTACGGTCACTACAGAAGCATTCTGTAGCGCTATATGCCACTTAGTAGCAGCTTGTAGCAACAGTAGTAGTAGTTTTTTGAATAGACAGGAGTCTGAAAGAAGCCTGCTACAGTTGCTACCAATTGCTATCAAGGTATATATAGTGCTACAGAAGCATTTTGTAGTGACTGTAGAGAGGTCCCCTCTATATATTGCTACGGAAGCAGCTGTAGCTGTAAGGCTTCATTTTGGTTTTTGCTGATGTGGTGGGCTTGTCTGGAGGCGCAGCGGGGTTGCTCGACGCGGCCATGTGCTTGCTTGACACAGGTTTGAACTTGCTCAACGAGCCATTGGATTTGCCCAACAACTCTGTTGCCTTGCTCGGCTTGCTCAGCAATTCCTGCGGCTTGCTTGGCTTGCTTGGCTTGCTCGACGACTCTTTTGGCTTGCTCGACGACTCCTTCAACTTGCTCAACGACTTCTTTGGCTTATCCGAAGGTAAACCAAACTCGTCCTCGGGCTCGTCCTTGGACTCGTTGTCTCCGGCGTTTTGGAAGTCGGCGGGGGTGAGGAGATTGGGGTTGCTAGGGGCAACAATGAATGCCACATGCCCGGAGTTAGTCCTGTTGAATACCAATAGTTAAATCAGTAATTCGATTACATGATAAATTGCACTTACAAAGCAGCTTTATACAACATCTTACGAACAAACATAACATCCTTTGCGGGCACGCACCCTTTCCAAACCTCGAAGTTGTGCATGTGATTGATGTATTTCTTTCGAAGGATGTCGAAAGTCATTCCCTCGGATTGAAATGCCCCACTTCTATACGACTGGATACAAAACTCCATCTGAAAATAGAGTGATGAGTACTTAAATCTTCTATTAAAGGTAAGAAAGGACTCACTATGGCCATTGCAATTGCGATTGGGTTAAACGGCACAGGATTGTACTTGCCCGGAGCCATAAGCGCTGGGGGATTGTGACTGAGGAAGAACATGATGCAAAGAGCACAAGCAACAAACGGATGTTTGTAGGATCCGCTACGCTTATCCATCTTGGGCTAAGGATAATATGAGTACCAGTAATCGAGGTGCAAAACAGTGATACTTACACCCACATAAAAAACCTTCTTGCATGATAATCGACGTGCGCGGTGAGCATGTTGCCCTGCATTTTGTCCAGCTCGTAACTATAGTGGCTGAGGTTTGGATACTCTTCTTGCAGTGTCCTTGGTAGCTAGTGATGCGGTCCAACAACTAAATAAATAGTTAATTAGTATAAGAGACATTGTAAACAACTGACGTGACTTACCACTTGTATATGATCACGAGTGCACAGGAATTGTTCTGTTGTGGTTTCCACCGTCTCGGCCGCCTCAGCCCAACAAGTCCGAACTATACAGTTAAACTCGGGCAAATCCAGGCAAGCGGAATCCCATCCCAACCACGCGCGGAGAATGAGAAATGTCTGGTCTTGAAGCTCCTGCTCCACGCCCTCATAATCGCCATCTCAGGAAAAAAGTGTGGGTGTTATAGCAGCCAATTTGCCCAAATCAACCCATTACACCATCATCTATCCCCCCCCCACCAATTTGCGCTTATTTTACCCTAAATTTCACCGGTAGATTATATGGGTAGATTTTGATGTAATAGACTAGTAAACTAGATGAATCAATGAAGTTCAAAATTGACACTTAAATTACACTGGCCAATATATCTGTACATTGTCGGATCATGCAATCTAGTTCCAGATATGAGAAGATTGAATGATAAGATTGAAAGGCTGAAAACGCGATATCCTTTGATTGCCAGTGCTAATTGTGATGTATGATTTCGTATTATCATAGTATGTACAACCAGTTGCAGACTCAAACAATAGCGCATAGAAATACGGGGACATGTTGACTCGAAAAAAAAAGAGAAATAGACAAAACAAGAGACAACAAAAGAAATACGCACGATGAAAGAGTGCTGGGTGAGTTCCGCTGTTGAAATTGCATCATGCGGTGAGTGGGTTATTGGCCAACAGAGCCTGGGGATGCTTACGAGGGCACGGGAGAGGGTGGAGGTTGTGAGTAGAGACGAATACAAGAGCAGAGAGGAGGGCAGGAGTTCGAGTGGGGAGGGGATGCATGGGGAAGAGACTTGCAGAGGGCAGTTATATAGACAAATTTTGGGCGCCAAGGTATTTGAGCGCATTGTTCCACCAACCGTCATGCATCTGGCGCCGAGTCCGGGCGGACTCGGTCAACGCATGTAGCGGGCGAAAGTGACTTGTGGTTTTTGTGGTTGTTGTATGCCTAGCTCGCATAGCCGCGACATGTTTGGCTACATATTTCTGGTAAGAATAAACCCTTTGCATGCAGCCAGTTGCATGTAGAGCAAGCGCAATGTGAAAAAGTCGAACTCGTGGTAAGTATGTCAGTAAGCGCTTTGCTGAGTCTGCCAAGGTCACATCACCAGATCAAGCGATGGCCAGACAAATTCGTGGCCTCCCACGACTGCAGCCTTCTGTTCCTCGCCTTAAGAGTCACCCTTTGTTTTACTATGCGCACAACACCACTAGATATTCGTAGATTCTACTCCTTGGTTCTCCTCTTGCGCGGCGTAAACCTCAGTGGACCAACAATATACCCGCCGGCTACTCCCCCAATGCGACTCGCACATACTGGGACAAGGACATGAGGACGTTGTACGTAGTCACTTTATACATACTTAGCGCTATGCTCACATACTCTTAGTGGTTTCGCCTTCCTCTCATCCTTGATCCTGGGTTCATCACCACTTTGTCCGAGCCTACGGCTATATCATCCATGAGCTCATCCCCTGCACTACTAACGACGCCATGAGCGATACTAATGGTGGTTAGTAAGGAAGTTGATGAGGGCGAGGATCTGCGCAACCGCCCGGTTCTCGCTAACGTCCAGTGCTAACATCTTGCTCGGTATGCAACGCTCTGCCGCGAGCATCAACGGCTTGGACACCAACACCTCGGTCTTCTCGTTTATTCTTCAAGACCAGTGCGTGCTCTACGCAGCAGGTATAGCAGCTGTATTTTATTATCTCTCCAGTCTCACTCTCGTCTTACGTCGCCATCCTCCCAAAGGCCCCAAACAGTCCATGCGGGTCAAGTGGCCCATTAGCAATGTGGAACCAAACAAGGGCAGAAAGGTATAGGAACCGCCCGAGCTTGGTCATTGGCTATGTCGCTTGGCATGCGTTGCGCCATAATGACCACCATTTCGACAAGACCCACTCAAGTACATGTTGTGACGCTACCTAATCTGTGAGGATTTCCGAGAGACGAACAAGGCGAATCAACAATACCTTGTCACGACGAACTGGGCGCGTCTACGCCGACTTCGGCCAGGACATTGAGTATGTAAGTACCCCACAATCGCCACCTATTTCCTGACTCGAACAAACTTTCGTATTTTGTTGATGCCCGTGAGACTTTCTCTTCATTTACTAGTCACGATTTTTTTCGGCTTCCTGTGTACGATCACCTATTCCCTCGACGCTTTTTCTTTGTCCTCTTCAACCTCGTCTTATGCGTCATTTTGTACTGAGGTTTCCGTGATGGTTTGGCAATACAAAAATGTCATTTCTTGAGTCTTATTTGAACGGGTATGAAACTGGTTCACTGGCACAAGTTATTGACCTATGAGGCGATATTGAGCTACCCATTGTACCAAATTGTAGGTTTTACTTAAGCCTGTAAATAATGTCAAATTTGAACCGGATTTGCCCATTAACTACCCTCGTTTTTAATTAACCCAACAGTTTTTGCTGAGCACGCGTTGGCCGCGGTTTCGCCTCACCCTTTGGGGCCTATAAAATACCGTAAGTTTTAGCCCACAATCTAGGATATATGACGTACCCTTTTTTTCTTGACCTTCACAGGTTCTTCCACGACTTCTTTGACGTCTGACAAGTCAGCCATCTCAATGTCAGAGTCAGCAAGAGCGGGGCCAGAGGTGGCACGGGGGCAGAAGTCACAGGGACTTGAGAGGACGCACGCGAGGCGAACGGGGCCTGGGACGACGAACGCAACATGACAATGAGATTGCCCTTGCGTTGAACAGACGCCGGACCAGATACCGACCAGTTCTTTGAGATACCGGACTTTGAAGGTTTGATTTTGTCTAAACAGGGCATATGAGTGCATGAGATAATGGAAATACAAATTAACCTACCAAGCACAGTCGTGCGTGCACGCTTTGACCCAGGCTCTCTGTGGTCAGTTGACGCATCGCGCTTACGCGAGACAATAGGGGACATATTGCCAGCTGCACAAGCCAACTGCTTCTTTGTGGACTGGAGCGCAAGGAGGGGCAAGCCAAGCATTGTAATCTAGAAAGGTCAGCACAAGCATATGTGACTATGAAAGGCGGACATACCGGACATGGCTCTACAATGCCCGCAATCCTTTTTGGCTTTGGCGTCTTAGTGGCGGTTGCCGGCTTTGTCGCTTTAGCCTTGCTCGTACTACCCACCGCCTTTGTTGTGTTAGCCCCTTTTGCGGGGCAGCGCCGTCACCCTTGCACCATTGCGCGTTGAGTTCTTTTAGAGACCAGAACCCGAGTGTATCGTACGGGATCCAGTTGCGGAAATGAACCAGATGAGTTAATCTTGTTGTCTCCTCCTCCTCCCGTTCCAGCTCCGCAGCGATTTCTACAACTAGTAAGCCAAAAGATTGTTTCTTGTTTGCAAGTGAGAAGTACATACCATCGATTGGCGGCGGGTGGGCATCCTCAAGGTTGTCACCCAACTTGGCCTTTGACTTGGCCTTTGACTTGGATTTCGGCTTGTTCGACAATGCGGCCGACTCAGCCTCTTCATATTTGAGGGCAGCCTTCTCCTTCCAAACCACTTTGTTGCGCTTGTTGGACTCGCGCAACGCCTGGGATTTTTTGACTCCCTTGTCTGGCAAGTTGAATGAGAAAAACAAACAAACTGAAAAGAAAATTGAAAGTAAAAAACATACCAAATTCTGCGATCGCCTTTGTCTTCTGCGGCACACGTTTTCCACGCCCCAGCTCTTCTTCGTTGGACATGGTAAGTGGTTGGAAAAATGAAAGTTGGGAAAGGGGGTGGTAGAAGTTGTAGTAAGCCAGACCCAAACGGTAACACCCTGAACCGTTTCAGGGTCCTTGTTTGCGCTCACCTGTCCCCCCTCACCACCCACCGTAAATTATCATTACTTATTATGCCTTGTCTGCCTTACAAGTGTGCTGAATGCCAGGCCAAATTCAAGACAAAGCCTTTATTGCGCGCCCATATATCTACACATCCCATACGCATTGACCCCTCTACCTCCGCAGGACCCTCTTCCCTAGACTACATATGCCCATACTGTCGTCAATCGCTAACCTCAAACGCTGGCCTAACCCAACACATACGCAACAACCCAGCATGTAGCGCAGCCAATGAGGAGTCGGGTTTGCTGCCCGTCCAGGAGTCTAGCGCAAGCGAGGGTTCCTCGCAAGAGACCCAGACTGAACATGAGAGCGGGAGCGGGAGTGAGAGTGCAAGCAAGCAAGATGCCCACTCGCAAGAAGGGAGTGCTCGCAGTCTGGAGGGTAGAGAGGGTGGGCAGGGCGAGGAGGGCGAGGGTTCGGGCGATGTCGGGGATGGGCATGGAAGTGTTCGCGGCGATAGCGGGGGTAATGACGGTGAAACCGAAGCCAACAGCGAGAGCGAACGTGAGAGCAAAGACAATAGCGATAGCAACACCGAACACAAAGACAACAACAACGAGGGATGGGATGAGATAGTCGCCGAGCAAGCAAGAATGGATTTGGACTTACCAAACATCCCCAATCCCCCCTCCCCCTCTAACACCAATACCAGCGAACGGAACATACGGCTAAACTTGAGAGAGGCAACAGATGAGTATGGGACAAAAGTATGGATAGAAGACTACCCCGTACCTACAATGGGTAAAGCGATACGCGAAGGGGGTGCTCCAAAAGGAAAGTACCCAGATGTTGGCGCCTTGTCGAATCCCGAGTCGTTCGAGATAGCAAAACTGCTACTCGAATTGGGGATGAGTGTCCAAAACCGGAACTGCTACTTGCGTTTGAAATGTGTAAGTAACATTTATCGACGCATATAGTCACCTTACTTACCTAGCGCAGCTCCGTGGGATGATGCCGTGGAGCGCCAATTGAGCAATGATGCAGGACGTGGACAAGCTGCCGCATGCTCCAAACTGGACAGTGTGGGCTACAGAGATTGCAGGCGACACCAGCAACGAGAGTGCCGAGTGGTGGTGCCGCAACGCGCTCGAATGCCTGAAGTCCATACTAGGCGACAAGTATTTGGGTAAGTACGTACAGTTCAAAGCGTACCGTCAGTACTCCTTGCCAAACGGAACGGAGAGGGTTAGAAGCGAGATATTCGCTGCAGACTGGATGTGGGACACACAGGTAAGCCTTACAATCTTTACAAGTGAACGACAATAAACACAACCTACCGCATGATAGGACAAGATAGCTGAGCACAGCCCTAATGGAACCGTGCTATCGGTCATAATATCATCGGACAAGACCAAACTCACGTCATTTAGTGGCAATAAGAAAGCGCACCCGGTATACATGACAATCGGGAACATACCAAAACGACTTCGCTGGCGCATTTCTGAGCGGGCGAACATCATAATCGGGTATCTACTGGTCCTGAAACTGGACTGCATCCTGGACGCCAAAAAACGCTGAGTTACTCGGCGGAAAATCTTCCACAACTGCGTGAAGCTCATGCTTTAGCCACTGGAGGATGCGTGCCAAGAGGGGGCTGAGGTGTTGTGCGGTGACGGCGGCGTTCGACCCATATATCCATGCTTGGCAGCGTATGTCACTGATTTTCCGGAGCAGTGCAAGATTGCCTGTTCAAAACAATTGCACTGTCCGATGTGTACTGCCAAGCCAACCGAATGAGGAGATTTAACATACGCACCGGTACACGATCGTGACAAAATTATGGAGACCATGAATAGACACCGCACACACGGCACGGCTATGTTTGATTGACTAGGATTGTTCATGGTCCAACATCCGTTTTGGGAGACTTATCTGCATGTTAATTTGGGGACTTTTCTAACACCAGACCTTTTACATCAGCTACACAAAGGCTTATTAAAAGATCATCTTACGAAATGGGCTCTGCATATACTCGGTGACGCGACAGTTGATGAACGCCATAAAATGATGCCCGAGCATCACGGGATGCGACATTTCAAGAACAGCATTACATCTGTTTCTCAGTGGACCGGGCGCGAGCTAAAAGTAATGGCAAAAACACTCTTACCAGTAATTTCAGATGCCGAGGATCCACATGTCATTATTGCTGCGCGGGCGTTGTTGGACTTTGTGTATCTGTTGCATTCATCGTCATTATCTGATAGCGAGATTGAGGCAATGGAAACAGCCATACGCACATTCCACAAGTATAAATATGTTTTCAAGCGGGCGGGGGTGGTAAAAACAAAAAAAGCATTTCATGGGATCCCGAAGATCCACATGATACAGCACTATGCGTATCTAATTCGCCAACTAGGAATGCCAGATGGGTACAACACGGAGACGTCGGCAAGGTTTCACATCGACTTCGCCAAAATGGGGTATCGCGTGTCGAACAAGGTAAACGCGACAAAGCAAATGGCGTTGTACATTTAGCGAATGGAAGCTCTAGCAATGCACGCGACATACCTGGAAGAACTCAGACGGGCTGTACCGGATCCTCTACCGCTCCAGCTTGACCAAAACGAAGAGGAGGGGGGGAGGGGGATGACTGGGACAAGTGGCATGATGAGGAAGAAGAGGAATACCAAGATGTTATGGACGACGCGGCACTTAGGGCGGAGATCGGAGTGAAACTGGACGAATGGCTCATCAACGGATGAGCTGTGCCCGGGAGCGGTTGTGGGGGAACGTGGGAAGCTGAAGTACAGCCACAGGAGGACGGCAACGCGGCTGCCAATCCCTCGCTCTATCATCCCGTCCCTGAATACGTAAGCGCCAAGGCACCTACTCAGGCCAATGTTTCTTTACCCTACCTTGTCAAGCACCATGGCGCGCTGAGAATCCTCACTGCCCTTCGAACCTTCGTCAAATGTGTGCACCCTGGTACAAAGAACGCCAATATCGAGCCCGATTTCTTAGTCAACGTCTGGTCATGCACCTGCCTCGTCCATTCACCACCTCCGTTCAAGCGCTCTGAAGGTCCTAGTCTAGATGTCATACGTGCGTGGCCTGAGAAAATTGATCACTTTAACCGTGTGTCCCGTCCGGCCCGTTTTGACACGTTCTTGTGCTGATGCACCCAAACAACAGCGGTATTCAATGTGAGTATTTTTTACATTTATTTTACGTCGTTAACACAGCATTCTAGGATATTGCGCCGGACATGTAAGGGCCATTTTCGAAATCCCCGAGCGACGGGGACTTTATCAGGGCAAGCTTGCCTACGTTGAGATGTTCAACAATATCCCCCCACGACTAGAGGCACGAGTTGGATTGTTCACCGCTACACAATCTGTCCAGCTTGGCAAATGTGTTGCTGCCGTCTTCCCCCTCAATCAGCTTCGTCTAACATGTCACTTGGCGCCTCATTATCGTTCGTTCAATCCCAATCCAGAGCAGGGGCTACTCTACCACTCCAACGTGCTCCAGCTGTGCGAGATGTTCTACATCAACTCGTTCGCCAGCTATTTTTGGTACGAGCTCATTCGGCACTGGGGCCAACAGGGAGGCGAGACGTAATCCATTGCCGGTACATCTCCTTGTATTCTTTTAACTTTAGCTCATTGTTTTCACTCAGACTGCGGGTACCACGCGATGCACACAATATGCGTGAACCTGTCAAAGGCTGTACCGGCACCAAATGGACTACTTGGACTGCTAAGTCTCGGCCCCTTGTTCTTGTTCTTGATTTTGATCCTGAAATCCATCTTGTTCTTGTTCGCATCGTCGCATGTTTCTTGCTTTTTGACTTGAATCCACGTCCCACCCTTGTCGTTCCTTTCATTAATTGCTTGCATCTCATGCCGGCCGGCTCAGTTGGTGATATGTAAGTAATTAATGTGTATCCTATATCTTTGCTCTATCTGACACGACTATTGCACCTAGACCATGGAACGTTGACTGGTCCAACTCGGTAAGTCTTTGTATTTATACGCATTTACTAATATGTTTGTAATGTACTTACCGCTTATCAAGGTGGCGCAACAGGGTGCTAATGTACCAGATGCCAACTTGGTACGCATGTTCCGCCCCACTTGATTATTCAGATCTAATCTTAATCTAGCGTATCATACAGAACCGCATTGGACTTCATAAGCCAGCCAACACAACCAAGAAGCGCAAGCCGGTTAACTACGCGGACTTCACCGAATACACAACGTACTCTCCTGACGCTTCGGCCACCCATGCACACACCGTCGCTATGCCTAGTGTCTCCCAGTTTGGCTCGCATACGCATACCCCTGGTGTGAAGAGTAGGCCAGGATTGAGGCGTGGCTCTAGAAACCGCCAAGATCTCCAAAGGATGGACGTACAGGGGCATTATATGCATAGTAAGTTTGTTCTCCGTTACTTGCCACTTTGTGAGCGTAATTGCTCAATTTCTTATCCGAATCCTCAGACGCTTGTGCTCTTCAGCAATGCATCGACCACGCCTTCGATTCACAGCGCATTTGGCTTGTCACCGAGATCACACCCGGCACATCAACCCTAGTTCAAGACCCAAATGAAAACCACGTACGTCCCTTATATTTCCATTTCAGGGTGATGTAGGCTGATCATTCCTTGTCTTACTACGTTGATCATCCTGCCTCGTGTCTCCCTGCCCCAATTCTAATGGCATTTTCCATTGGCTCAGCGCTCGGCTTGATGCATCACGGCAACATTGCGTTCCTTACTCGTCGTCACTGTTGCCTGCCTTGCTTTGGTGGTAACTCCTTTGTTCCAATCATGGCTTACTTTTCCGTTGGCTCGCATATTTATATTTCCCTTGGGTTATCTGCTCATCTCTCCTATCTGCGCGCCTCGCCATCTCGGTCTAATCCCCTATGTTTATCACCTCGAATCGACGGCCTTGTCTCTCCTTCCCTGCCATCGCTGCTGCCTGACTTGCTCGGTGACGCGATTGTTTTTACTCTATTCGTGGCTATTCTTTTCACTGGCTCACATATCTATCTTCCTTGGGATCCCGGGCTCTATCTCTCTCATCTGCACTCTACCCTCTCGGTTTTGTATTCCCTAATTTGGATCCCCACTATGCTCACTGCCATGACGTACGGCAAACTCACCCGTGACTTGCACCACGAAAACGATATGCTCGACCTCCACCGGCTCTCTATTGACTCGTCTACCGAAACTTATTATTATTATTTTGACTCGCTGATTATTGTTCCTGCCCCTTCTATGCACAATCTTGACTATTTTCCTCACCAGGTTCTCGTCCTTGGCACCAAATGTATTTCATGCCTTCGTTTGCGTACCGATCCGACATGCAGCTGTGGACCCGGCTATGACTGTACACATCCCTCGTGCACCACGCCGATCACTCGGTCGTCAACTCCCTGCGGCCCAAATTCTGCATCTGTCCGCCGCTCAAACACCCACCCGCGCTCAAAAAAACCCGTACTCCGGCTGCCACTCAACACATTGTCTTAACCACGCTAAAATCCAGCGGTTCCGCTCATTGACCAACATCCACACTACCTCCGCCCTCGCTCCTTTGCCGTTGCACCACTATGCGGCGTCTGACAAGGGTAGGGATCCTGTTCCTGCTCCTCCAGCTTCGGCTCGTGTCGGACCGGTAAGTAATTTCATACTTTGAGACTTTATTTGACGTCAAAAACTGATTGTGGCGCTACTCTTAGGTGTACGAGTCTTCCAATGTGGTACCCTGGTCGGGCATGCAGCCGCCCAATCCTTCCAATTTCCTACATCGACGTCCTATCCAATCCAGACCTTGTCGACCGCCCGCCAGGGTTATCCCCATACACCCCCAACAATTGTGACGCGTCTCTTACATTCGCCTGCCTGCTGTGACCGCCCGTCCGCCAAGGATCAGCTCGCGCACGCCACTTTTGTGAGGCAATTACGGGTTATCACGTTGCAGTTAGCATACACAGGACCTTAACACAACAGCTGTTGGTATTGAAACATGGGTTATGTGTAGTTGCTCACCGCGTTTATTGTTTCTCTCTAAACATTTCATCTTTTCCTCAATTGCTTTCTCGACCTTGTGTAAGGAACTTTCTCTTACATTTGGAATGCTCTCGAATTGTCTCGTATCACATTCGATAATGCCATAATACCTCCATATACATGGCTGTGCGCATAAGGGAACTCGACACGAACAACATGCTTCGTGTGGTAGTCAAGAATATCCACAGGGGTTTGCTGTTTTTACGACTTGCCCTTTTTTGTACATATTCTGTATCGGTTGGTATGGAATTAATAACTCAAATTTATTGTGCGCATTAGAGTTGGACTTGTGAGTGTAATGTTGCTCCGCATATGGCAGCTGACCCTTGTTGTGCTTAGTCATATGGGCAACACTGATCCACCTGTCCACAACTCCAACCACACGGACACAGCGGCTAATCAAAAACTTGGATTCGGCCTGCATTTGTTCGGCTTGTGCTGCTCTCATCCTTTGACGTCTGATTCTCTTGCCCGTTGCCTCTTGTTCCTCCCAACGTTCCTGACAAGCAATGCGCCTAGTTTATGGGCATGCTATTGCGAGTCCTCGCCTCGAGGGGGCTTATCCTCTCCCCTTTGTGACGGGCCAGCCAAACCCTGCTTGGATACCAGATACCGGCTCTTTGAAGAGCATTCAACCAGCTTCGCATAACCAACCTGGAGCGCTACAAATGCCTGGTGCCACGTCTGGAAGATCTGGCAATATTGATCTCTTCAAGCTTTGAAGTGCGGTCACCGGTGCTGATGGGATGCAGAAGGTGTCACAACCCGTGAGGAAGTGAACTTGTGGACGGAGTTTTGAGTGCTAGACAACTCCAAATGTCTTAGAGGTTGCTCAGCACCGTGCAGAGTGGGGGAAACGACGAGGTGAATTGTTCTTGGGGTTAACCAGAACAATTCACAAGGTTTATATATTGCAGGAACTACAAATCAAGTGACTACACAAGTACTAAGCGGTTACAAGCGAGCAGGAAGCGAGGGAGCATACGGACACATCTAAGCGGCGCTTGCACAAGCGCACAAAGCGACGGCAGGCAAGCGAGCGGAGAAATCAAACAAACAAGCGAGAACAAGCGAGGGCATATGACTAAGGCACAGAACTACACATGGGACAGAGAGCTGATGAAGGAGGGGCAAGAGAAAGAGATGTCAGGATTTGAGGATCATGACAGAAGGTAAGTCGTCTTTTGCGCTTGTCTTTTTCTATTGTCTTTTACGCTCATACAATGCGCAGATCACTGCGGGTAGGCAATAGAAAAATGTTGCCAACCATATCGGGTTACAGCTCCCCCCGCCATTACCTGGTTCTTTGCACCCGCCTGCTGGTCAACTCGCCCAGTTGTACTTTGTCCTTATGGCCCCGCTTGAAGAGCACATGAAGGTTCGTTCTCCATTCTTTTTATTCTGCTTTTTTCTCTTTTAATATGTATATCTTCACTTCGCTAGCGCTCCGCCCAGGCAAAGCACGCTCAAATGTTTGCCGCTCAGCAGCAACTACAAAACCAAAACCAAAACCCCAGCGCAAACCCCAACGTTCAAGGACAACCCCTTATGCCCGCCCAAATGCATCTACAACAGCAAAATAATCAGGCACTTGGCCACGGGCGGGAACCTTGGGATGCAGTCGTCTGGCCTGGGTGGTATGCAAAACCCCGGTCTCGGTGGAATGCAGGGTATGGGTGGGATGCAGCCGCCGAGTCTGGGAGGCGTGGGAGGGATGCAGAACCCCAGTATGGGCGGTATGCAGAACCAGGGGATGAGCGTCAACATGACGCCGGCTCAGATGCATCAGCAACAGAAGGGCCAAAGCGGGATGGGATGGGTGGCCGGAATGGGATGGGAGGGCAAGCGCAGGGTGGCGCGATGTTGACGCCGGCGCAGATGCATGTGATGGGTAGTGGCGGGATGAGTACAGGTTTAGGAGGTGGGCTAGGTGGTGTTGGAGCTAGGTTAGGGGCTGGAGTTGGGGTCAGGGCTGGTCTTAATGGTGGGACTGGAGCTGACCTTGGAGGTGCCGGTACCGGGATGGGAGGTGGACTGGGAGTTGGCGGCGCGATGCCCCCTTCGGCGCCAATGATGCAGCCTCAACCCGATGAGGGATTAGGGATGGATCTAGGATTGGGTGGAGGACTGGGCGTTGGAGGGAAGAAGAAGCGCGAGTTGGGTGAGGATGAGAAGAGGGCCAAGGTCAAAGTTGGCGGTAAGTTATTTTATATGTCATGTTAAGTCTGGTCACGGTTGTTCCTGGCTTATAAGTCGTATTTACATTTTCGCTACAGATCCAACTCCATCGGCTCCTACCCCTACTTTGGCCACGCCTGTAGCTGGTCCCCCATCAAGTCCACCTCACCGCACAGATTGAGTATCCCCGACTAGATGTCAAAATATTTGGCGGGCGTGCTCTAGATAGCATGATTGCTGCCGGAGGAACAATGAACCGTCCTGTGTGAGATATCTCCAAGCTCGGTGAGTCTAGACGTTGTCCCTTACCTTGCCTGTATTAATCCCTTATTTGATGGCCTAGGCATCGTGGACATTTCGTCCCTCACTCTGAGTTTGCGAGCTAGGACCCCCAAGGCGCTATCGTATGCGTTGGGCACGCTTGCGGTCTTAAGCGCGCACGCTCAAGTTTCCCGTTGGTGCGATGCGAGGACTTGGCTGATACCCTCGTTGAGGTGCTGGAAGCTGCGGCGTGGCAGGGCGAAGATTGGGCTGATAGTGTCTTGAGCGGGGAGCCTGAATTCGGGCCTGGCGTCAAGGACGAGAAATCGGACAAATTGGGGATGGACGACTGGTACGAGAATGAAGATGTACCGATTTGAACCCATTGAGAACATGTGTGCGTCGCCGCTGAGATGGGGACTGGGTATGAGGGCCAAGGGGCAAGCGTGGGATGGGAGCGAGGTCGTCGGGAGAGGAGTCAAAATCGAGGAAGGCAAGGACGATGACGTGAAGATGGATGGAACCGACAGATATGTTTCGAAACCTTCGTATATGGACGTTGCGCCACCTGGGATGACCCGATTGGACGTGGTCATCACGATCGTCTGGCTTCTACACAATTTCAGCATTGAGCCAGAGAGCTGCACGTATATGGCATGGGAGGGCTCTAAGGTCATGGACATTGTGGCTGGACTCGTTGAATTCCGCCTGACGCCGGCAAGGATCCGCTGGGTTCGTTAGCAATGCAGTTGGTCTTCCCCGCCACCCATTCCCCACTTCGCCACCCCTTATGAGTTTCTCAATGTGGACTCTGCTCTCAACGCCGCCCGACTCTTCATGCCTGCCCTCCGCCGGGCGTCAGCGCCACTTTCCCTAGCCCCTCGTGCTCTAACCAGCGTGTAAGTTATCCATTTGTGACATTGGCTCATCTTTACTCATTCTTTTTTCAGTTTAATCGTTCCTTGTCTGCCGCCTCCTGTTCCTCAAGGCCCTCTCCCGGTCGGCCGGCCTTCTATGCCAGGATCAATACCCCATGCGATTCGCAACCATCAAGCAACTCCTCGCGCGGAGTACCTCTTGCCTTTCAACCGAGCTGAAGCTGACCGGTTAGTTGATATTTATCTTTGTCCTAGTGGCAGAATTCTGACGTATGTTTCTTCAGCCTGCAACTTTAACACGACATGTTCAAGACTCTTTATGATAATAAGATCCTTCTCTCACGCGCTCGTCTGAACAAGAACTCCCAGGCCCTAGACTCGGATGTAGGATCAAGTAAGATATATCGAGACTTAAGCATTGAAACCTTGATCACTGACACCGGCATCGGCAACAGGCTCTTGGATCACGGGGCTCGTCAAAGAGATTCCCGGGATCAATGTCCAAGGCATCAATATCGAGGACAACCTGTTCCCGAGGGGACTTCCTGGCAACGTCAAGCTGTACCGCATGTCTGTGCTCGACATCCCTCTGTCCTGGACAAACAAGTTCGACCTCGTCCACCAATGTGGGTTCGTACTCGGTCTCCGCCATGAAGAGTGGCCCGTCGCGCTTGCCCAACTCTGTCGCATCACCAAACCGGGCGGATACATTCAACTTCTTGACGGTAACCTTTCTCGTGCGCGCAACGTCGGACCCACGAACAGGATGCAGAACGCGATGCTCTCGGAGCTCTGCCATCGACGCAGACTCGTACTGAACGTGACTGACCATTTGTCCGACATTACTGGAAGCCGCGGCGTGGGAGGGTGAAGATTGGGCTTGCGGAATCTTGGGCTCGGAGCCCGAATCTGGGTCTGGCGTCAAGGCCGACAAGTCGAACGGATTGGGGATGGATGAATGGTTTGAGAATGAGGATGTACCGATCCGGACCCATCGAGAGCTTGCGTGTGGCCGCCGAGATGGGACCTGGCACGAGGGCAAAGGGGCAAGCGTGGGACAGGAGTGAGATAGCCGGGAGAGGAGTCAAGGACGAGGAAGGCGAGGAGGCCAACGACATGAAGATGGATGGGACCGATGAATACATTTCAAAACCTTCGTACGCGGACATTGCGCCACCTGGGATGATCTGATCAGACGTGGTCATCACGATCATCCAGCTTTTACGCAATCTTACACGAGGGCTGCAAGGTCGTGGACGTTTTGGTTGGGCTTTAAGTTGGATTTCAAGAAGACAAGCGAAAGTCTGACGCTGGCAAAGATCCGCTTGGGTTTGTTGGCAATGGCCTCTGGGAGAACAGCGTCAAGGTTTTGATTCCACCACTAACTTCGGCTCTCGCTCTTCCTCAATTACTTCGCATACGCAAGGATGTCTTACACGCGATTGCCAACCTTGCGCCGCACATTCATCTATCCGCGTCCTCGTCGACCCCACAGAAGATATTTACACTCTTTGCTTCATTCCTGCTCGACCCGGCTGATACTTGACCCCCTATACACTGTACCAACACCTTCCCCAACGCCGATTCTCGTTGACCACCAATCCAGCTCTGGACGGGCTCACTTGAATCGCTCAACTCGACATCAACCAGTCCATGTTCCAACACACAGTCCCTCCAGTCCTATTTTGCAAATGCTTTACTGCGTTGGTCAGGATGTTTCCGGCCGAGACAAACGACATGCTCTTGATCATGCGAGCCAACCTTGGGTCGCATACTCTGAGAGAGTTGCGCTGGCGCTATACACACTTGCGTGCTCTGCTACTTGGGACATTTGAGCTCAACGTGCAACCTGGGCGGGTCGGGTTATTCTCTAGCACAGCAGGTGTGACACTTATGCCTATTCCAGTACAAAGCGTAACCAATATGTAATCGATGTGTTGGACAGAAGGACTCTTTACTTTGGTGCCAACAAAGGGTTTGCGTTGGGATACTCCAGAAGATAGTCATGTGATCTCGTTAGATGACAAATGCATTTGTTTATCGCTCTGTAACCTTGTCAGCCCATTGTTCTAAGCCCCTCGCCATCCCGTTGGCTTAGAACGGAAGTAGCACCATTGTTGCTATGGTTTGATGTCCCTTAGTTACGGCATTGTACCATGACACCATCTTATCCAGGTAACCGTTGCTGACACCACTCGTACTTAGTAACGGATCGTTTCACTTCTATCGTGCCATAGTTACGGTTGTCTCGTATCATGTTCTCCGTAGTTACTGTGGTCTGAGCGTAGTTATTGTTGTCCTTTAGTCATGTACGCACAGACCTTCTCCCTGTAGTATATAAGGAGCCCCTTAAGGGCGTTGAGAATGCATCCTTCTTTTCACCATTTACTTACCACTTACCAGTGAGACCAGACTTGAGCCCAGCTCGTCTAACTTGTGTAGATAGTAGTCTGAATAGATACTTCTGCGCCCTATAGCTATAGCGACCGACTACCTTAGTTAGGTTTAGATAGTTCCCACTTGCAGCGTCACTAGTTTCCAGGCCGAGGATCCAGCATTCCAGGATAAGCCCGACGCATCATAGCACGCTCAGTGAGAACACTTCCCTTTACTAAAGGAACCTCGGCGCTTCGCTACTAGTGAGCGCTCTGCCAAGTTAGACGGATTAGACTCGGTCTCATCTACCGGTACCGTTACTGTTACGATCTTACGATTCCTTGACCGGACACGTCTTAACTGACCGTGTACGCTTGAGATAACGAACCCTGCCTTACTAAGTTATCTTTGATCCAACAAGATAGCTTCACGTTACTACTCAGTAGCTCTCGGCCACTACACACTAGCCGTTGCCTT
>WSTJ01000404.1:0-26113 GCA_019623705.1 Ceratobasidium sp. 428 | reverse complement strand
TGGTGAGTTAGCTCCGCTGCTCGGCGGCCGTTTCAACTAGGCTTTTTCCTGCCTTTCCTCCGCCCCGTTGTCTGACATAATCACTGACATCGCTGGGTGATGGTAGGGCGGAGGAGATAGCCGTGAAGTTTCCACACGTTGACGTCAAGACGATTGATGTTGCACCCACTATCCCACACCTGCCGCGCGCCAATTTACATCATGAGGTGTACGACATTCATGCTGGGATAATGGAGACAGATGGGTCGTTTGATATTGTTCATGCACGACATACAATCAGCATGGTAAGCAATTGGTCCATATCTCAAACTGGGGTTTGATCCGAGTTCGCCGCCGGATTGGCTACCTACAGGTTAAAGATTGGCGAGCTATGTTGAAAGATATGCACCGCGTTTTACGTCCTGGGGGGATGTTGATTTTTGGGGAGATTGACCCGCGAATCACTGCCCCAGGAGAGGCTGCGCCCGCGATCCATGGACTCGCCAGCCAGTCAGCACGTTTTTTCGAAGAGTATCGTACGGCTCTTTCCAACGGCGGCGTCCTAATAGACGCATGTAGGGATATCGATAGCTGGTTGGACCGGGATAATCAGCTTTGGGCGCCGCATACCGAATATGGCTTCAGCAACGTCGAACACAGGTCTTGGGAGGCGCCCGTTAACGGCCTTTGGCACCCAGACCCTCGTATGCAGGAAGTTGGGATGTTTATGGCCATGAACTTTTGCGAGTTCATGGGCAGCGCTCGACCATTGTTGCTATCTTCAGGGCTGACGGACTCCGAAATCGACAAATGGATGGAGGATATACGTGGAGAAATTCGGGATCCTATGAACAACTCAATAGTTCGGTATCACGCAGTTTGGGCCTATAAGCTTTGATTATCTCCCTCACTCGTAGATATCTTTGTATTACTACACTTCGCTATCTAACTTATGTACTTTCCTTTGATAATAGAATTGATGAATAAGACTCTTTGTTTTTGTAGATTTTTTGGGTTTTATTATTCGCCCTGTTGGTAAAGGCCGGGGGCCGCGGAAAAACATGTTACCGAACCCCCAACCACGAACCTAAGCACAAGCCTGAGACCGCCCTTCACGCATTCAGGGGACTGCCGGCTCACGCCAAGAACGTCGCTCAAACGTCCAAATCACAAGTCTAACACACAGCACGGTGCGGTCGTGAGCGCATATATCACGAGCCAAGTTGGTGGGCTGGTTGAAACAACCATATATGGCATAGATAGCACCAACAATCGACCCACTGCGCAGCGTCATAAACGCGGCATGCACCGGCAGGCAGGATGAGCGGATTGACCATGCATGACAAACCTGGGGCTAGGCGCCCAGCCTAAGATGTCAGGGCTGAAACAGTCAATGCCGCAGATATTCCCAAGAAATTAGACAGCTTGATCTTTGACCACGTGTGCCAACTGTTCGATGACGATCTGCGAGCGGTGAGGATGTGATCGGGCCACATGTGGCTAGGAATTTCGCAGCGGTGAAATCCATCCGTCAGGGATCTCAGTGCGTCACTGAGTATGTGGGGCGTCCAGGAGCCACTGATTGGTGGCGCGCTTCTGTCATACATGTCTAGGTACAGCGATTCTAGCTGGCCGCATGCCTTGCGGGCTAGCTAACCTGTTTTTACGAGCTTGGCGGGGTTTCAAATGCGAACTTGGCGTATGCCGGCGGTGGCACTAAACTGCAGCTGTAGCCAAGTGTAAAGGTGGATCGGCACGGCGGGCCGGTTTAGGAGCTTCCTCGGACATGAAGGTGGAGTCCCCATTCAGTCGAGCTCATTTGTGCTGGGGAGAGTTACTGCGGCTGGTCCGGTATTATTGTCCCTCCGCCGCCACATTTTAACAATTTGTATCGTTATCCAAACCCATTCCCTTTTTGTAAGTCACAGTGCAAATATTTCTACAAATTTCCTAGGCCCACCACGAAAATATAGTGGATCTTCGTCCCGCTCTTGGTGCCTTGTCGTAAGTTTGCACACGAAGTTTATCCGAAGTAGTTAGCACAATCAAAACCGACTAGAGACTGAGTTTTGAGAGAATTTAGGTTGGTGACTACGTTTTCTGGTAGCTTGAGATGAGGACCGAAAATAGTTAAGAGGTCACGGAAGTGATACAAGAACGAGCAAGAGTCCGAGTGCTTGTGAAGATCTCACCGAGCCTCCCCGTTGGTACGATCTTGGCCAGCTCTTGATACTGATCATCGAGGCACTAGAAGTTTTACCGGTAAACAAGCACAGAATTTCTCGGATTGACCCATTCGCGATAGTACTGAAGAAAGTTACGGAGAACTAGACTTTCGGAGTAGATAACGCCAGGTATCAATATCTAGTAGCAGCAGACATATTTTCCGGGGCTGATGTCTGAATGAAGGATCGGAGAGCCAGGGGCACAGGCTAATAGCTAGGACAAAGTTCTCAGCCTCCGCGCACGAGGAAGATGCGCAAAAATAGGGCTCCAGAGTAGATCCTGCAGGGTTGAAGCGCCCGATGGTAGTAGAGGCAGTTACCGAGCCCACTGGGGTTTGAATTATCGGATTGACACTGGCGAAGCCTACAGCCAGAGGTGATAGTAACAACCAGCCGTGGGAGCTGAAGCATACTTTCAGGAGCGTACTGTGCGGGACAACTCTACTAAAGCCTATCATTTATACCCAGGCCGCCGAGAACTCGAGAAAGATACACCAGGTTCGTGAATAGCGGCACTCCGACGAGACAATTCATTTGAGCCATTCGGGCACGTGATTCAGCAGGGTCTTAACTTGTGATTTGTACCATGAGCTCGTGCTTTTGGGGGACGCCAGCCACACCTTGGGTTCGGCTGTGAGGCTAGCAACATGCTGCTATTGATGCGTTATTTGTGTACAGGCAAAGAGGGACTCAGATACAAGGAACCATGCAATACAGATATCTTTTCCAGAAACAACCGAAAGTACTCAGATAGTGAGCCATGGTCGGCCAAGAAAATCAACCCTAAGTTGTAGGCAAACTAGATCGGGGTCCAAAGCTTCTTCGCTGGTGAAGCCTTTGATATCGATAACGAATTTGGCTAACGAGTACCCAAGTATTTAGTCGGCAACACCTACATATTCTGATAAGCGCGCACCTTTGGGGGTTTCCTTTGGCAAGGTCACAGTTTGCATGACTACGTACTCGCCTGGCTCAACAGGGCATTGCACAGTGACGTTATTGTTGCGCCTGTGTTACACGGCAGAGAATTAGTGTTAAAGTAGCAAAAATAAAATGACTCACGCCTCCTCGCAGACATCAAACTGCTTGTGCAGAAGTTTAATGAGTCCTAGTTTCACAGTGACGTCTGCGTAGGCTCCGTCCTGCCAGGATAGATTCAGTACGCGAAGTAACACTTTTGGGAGAATTAGTGGATCGACGAGGAGATGCGGGTCCGAATAGCTGTAAGGAGCTAGCCAGTTAAAAGCACCCAAGAGTGCTCCCCACTTCTATACATATGGTTGTCTGCAGTTAAAGTACCGTACCTCAATCTTTTGACCAACGTAGCCGCTGGCTGTAATCGTCAGGTCCTTCCCAATTTGTGGAGGGTCTGGAGAGACCTTGATCGAGTGTACTTGCACGGCGTCAGTAGGGAGGCCTGGTCAGGTTCAATTCATCAGTATATGTAATACTCAAGGCGATAGGCTAACATACCACAATCGGTATACGTCCAGCTATTCGTCGCATGAACGTCATTTCCCCCAACCCGGACTTGGTCAATCAATTTACCTGGAACAAGTAGCGCAGAGACGGCGGAGCTCAGAGCGAACGCGGCAGAAACGAGAGAGGGTGTACGCGCAAGCATTGTCGTGGTGGTGGCTCTGAGAAGGAACAACGTCAGAAGCGCCCAGATACGGATGTTGTTTTGCCACGTGATCGATGATGGGGACTTGCTGGTTTTGGGAACATGATCGACGCTCATCTGGGCGCTTGGTTGGGATGGATTGTAATAGTTTAAGTATATTAATACAGTTTATCCAGCTTGCAAGTCTATATAGTATAAGTATAGAGCAAAGAACTAACGAACGACCTCAAGTGAATGTATCCAGCACATCCCCATCAAACTCAATCCCGTTTGATCTCTTCAACTTCCACTACTGCGCAGTCGCATTCGACTTCCCTCGTCCCGACTCTAAACATCGTCCAAAATGCGGACCACATCCAGTCTCTCGCCTGTATTTTTTGATCCCGAAGTAGTTTGTTCACAACTGCTGTACCTGGCGAATTAAGGACCATGACTGCATTTGGAGAAATTGGGTGGGCGGAGCATTGGTTTTGAGCTTGGGATTCAGAGATCCGGATTGTGAACGGAGGTTTGCGTGAGCCTAGGCCTTGCTGTAAACGAGTTAGCGCTTGTTATTGAGGGGAGATGAGTAGGGAACATACGGGCCAGTAGACCATCAACCAAGTCTTCACAGTCCTCTCCTCCAGTCTCCGTAGCGACCTAACGCCCGCTTTGTGATCTTCCAACATATCGACCAAGTCTTCTAACCCATAAAACAGCGCATCTGCCAATAAATTCTCCAAGACCGTCTCCGGCGCCGTTCCATTGACCTCTTGCAACGGAAAGATTGTGTATCCGCTCAAATAGTTGACGATCAAGGAGAAAAGAGCCGGATCTCGGGGGAGCCTAATCTCTCGTGCTTTGGATTCAGAAAACGACCCAAGAAAGCATGCAGTAAAATAGTTGGGTGAATCGAATTCTAGTTGGGATCGATCAAGTCGAAATGAAGTGTCTCGAAGAGTGATAGTATAAAGGTCAGACGCAGTCATGGCCAAGTAGAGGGGGAAAGGGGCTTGGTGAGGTGAGAATCAAGTTATGTTATAGCCGGCTCTCCTAACGTAGTCAAGCGAGATCCGGATCCAAACGGTGATAGGAGCAAGAAAAAAGACGTGGCAGAGAAGACAGTGTCTGTCATGCTCATGTCTTTCGGTTATATGTTGTCGTCACAGAACTGCGGGGCGTAAAGGCCTAAAAGAAATGATAAATCGGGACGCCGATCATCACGTGTCTTTTTCCTTGGCGCTTGTGAGGTGGATCTACCCAAGCCGAACCATCACATCATCGCCGGCAACTTTCTACTCGAGATGCAAAGAGTACTACAAATTACTTTGAGGACTTGTAATTTTCCCAGAGTAGCAACAAGGTTATCTCGGCCGTTACCTCTGATTCGAACCACGCTTCGACCGTTCTCAAACACATCAAGTAAGTTTTCTTTTGCCGCCACATTTGTTGAGCTGAATCCTCTAGCACAGTACAACGTCATAACGAGGTAGTAAGACCTGAGCCTGGTACCGGGTAAGCTATACTATATTTCTTTCTCTTTGATCCGGCGAGCTCAATTCGTAAGTCATTTGCACTAGTCTCAAAGTACACTTTCACGACTCCAAAGATGTACTCCTCAAAACTGTAGAATGCAATGAAGGAGACTCGCTTTTGGATCTCGCACATGAGCACGATATTGATTTAGAAGGTTCGTCAATCATATTGACGATGTCCTAGTTCAACTAAGATAGACGCACTCTACCAGGTGCATGCGAAGGCTCGGTAGCATGTTCTACATGCCATGTTATCCTGAGTCCAGAACACTACGATCTATTACCCGAACCAGACGATGAGGAAAACGATATGCTGGATATGGCGTTTGGATTAACCGATACGTGAGCATAACTGGGAAATTTGACTGATTAAATGCACCAACCTCGAATCGATAGATCACGACTGGGATGCCAAGTAAAAATGACGCCCGAGCTGGACGGGATGAAAGCAACTCTGCCGGCTGCGACGAGGAATATGTTTGTTGATGGTATAGTCTCCCCGCATATAATCGCCCAACCAATCAGTAACGGATCATTTCATTTAGGCACAAAGCCGACAAAGCATTAGCCAGACATTAATGCGGGCTTTAAATTTTGAACTAGGAGACTTATCGGTTGAGCAGGCATTTGATCTGGATAATCGCATCGCCCTCTACATGTCGTGCATTTCTATGCCCTCACACACCTATGCTATGTGTTCATGAAATCAAGTACATCCAGGCCAAACTAATGTGTACTAATGCATCAGATCCCCAGCTCCCTTCACTCCCTCACCTTAAGTAACAGCTACCAAAGCAAGGTAAGTCAGTCCCCCTCTTAAGCCTCAAATGTTAGGCTACGTACTATACTTGGGTCCACCCCCACCCTCGGGTACAGTCCAATTAATATCCTGTGTCGGGACTTTGATATCGCACAACTTGCAGTGTATACAGTTCTGCGAGTTGATTACGAGCTTCTTTCCACCGTATCCTGCCTCCTCTTCTTTTCCTTCAGGAACTGGCTTTCCTACACTCGTCCCGAATCAGCAAGGTTTCTTTTTAGACAGGGTTAAGAGTGAACTAACCAGGTTCAATACCCCCATCAACATACTCGTATACACCTGCGGGACACGCTCGTCCGAGCAATCCCGCATACTCTTCCACATTCGTCTTTACATGCCTATGTCTCGCCTCGGCAGCCTGCCACCCAGAGATAATCAGTACCTATTTCCTGAGTCTCACAAGAAGAATTTACCTCCTCCGAATCAAAATTCTCAACTCCCATATACGGAAGTTGTAAATGCACCGGCTGGTTCTCGGTATGATTCGTAGCGGTCAACGACAACGCCGTGAGCAAATCGGTCGATAGCGGAGGCTGTGGCGCGGGATACTCAATCGGCTTACACTCGCTGTTCATTCCGCATGACATCAGCCTCCCTTTGCCGAACGCCAATAAAGTAACATAAAAAGACGAACCTTGCCTTCTTGGTATGCGCCGCGTCGCTCTTCCCATGTCCCCACGTCCATGGCACCTTGCCTCTCAAAATTAACGTATCGAGTCCGCTCCATGCGATACCTCCCCAGATTCCGAGTGCAGTATTAAACGAGGGGCGAATGTTTCGCACAGATTTGAGCTCAGAGCCGACCCAGCTTTTGTCGAGCGCGGAGGCGTACGACGACATATCCGAGGGAGGTGAGGTGAATGGTGAGATCGAGGGTGTGGAAGCTTCAACCTGTCAAATCAAAAGAGTTAGGGAAATACAGAAAACGGAGGAGAGGGACCAACCTCAACGCTCTCTGCTTCATCTCCTTTCACTAGTTGTTCATACGCAGCCTCGGCAGCAAGCATGCCCGACTTCATAGCGGTATGTGAGCCTTTGATCTTGGGCACATTGACGAATCCGGCGCTACAACCGATGAGAGCTCCGCCGGCAAAATCGAGACGAGGAATGGATTGGTAGCCGCCTTCATTGAGACTACGGCCGGCGTACGCGATGCGTTCGCCTCCTTCTAGAAGGGAGGCGAAGTACGGGTGATGTTTAAGTTTCTGAGATCATAAGAATTAGATAAACGAAGGCAAAAGTTGGGCGAAAACTTACCTGGAGCTCTTTATAGGGACTCAAATACGGATTGGCATAATCCAATGCAACGACCAAGCCCAGACTAACCAATCCACCATCCATATGATACGCAAATCCGCCTCCGTACGTCCTATAATCCAACGGATATCCCATAGTATGTATAACCTCGCCTGGCCTATGATTCTTCGGATCCACACGCCATACTTCCTTCACACCTATCCCATACGTCTGAATCTCCTTTCCCTCGCGCAAGCCAAACTTCTTCACCACCTTTTTCGTCAACGACCCGTGTGCACCTTCGGCTAGCAACGTCACACGCGCTCGGAACGCCATCCCTGGTTCAAATGATGCCTTCATGTTTAATCGCTTATCTAGTCCCGCATCGTGTGTCGCGACACCCCGAACGGCGCCATTGACGTCGTACAAAAGTTGAGCACCCGCAAAGCCAGGGTATATTTCTACTCCGGACTCTTCAGCGACGGAGCCGAGCCAGCGAGTGAGTTGGGAGAGCGAGACAACGTAGTTGCCCTTGTTGGACATTTGGGGCGGGTGAGGGATAGGGATGGCGTATTTAGAGGTAAGATATTTCATGTGCGAGGATGAGGCGGGCATCGTTAGAGGGTGATCGGGTAGTTCTTTCCAGTTGGGCAGGAGCTCGTTTAAAGCGCGTGGCTCAAAGACTGCGCCAGACACAATGTGCGAGCCTAATTTAATTTAGAATAAACCTCATTGGTTAGGTAGAGTTAGTTAGAAAACATACCGACTTCAGGCCCCTTTTCGAGTACAACTACTCGCACCTCTCTTCCTTTTTCCTTCTCCAGTTGCTTTAACCTAATCGCAGCACTTAACCCCGCAGGTCCGGCGCCAACAATACATACATCTACATCGTCCTCAGCGCGCTCAACGGCCGAAGGATCGAACCTCTCGCGAACGGGTCGTGTCGTATGAATGGTTCGTGTGCATATTGAGTATAGTCTGAGTGCTCTCCCTGCCCGTCGAGTGAGCATAATTGTGGTTGTTGAGAGCGAGAACCAATCCCAACGAGGTCATTTACGGCTTTCGGTCTCGGATCTTTCGTCGTACCAGCGCACGTGAATGAGGATCGGCGGATGATGTAATTGGACTCATTCACCTGCCTGCTTACGTCATACCGGTGCTCAGAGCCTCGAATACAAAGGTCACTCGAACTTGCCTTTCGCATGCCCGATGCTAATTGGCACTGGCAAGTCCACGTTTCTCGCGTGTACATCATCTGGTATCGACTAATGAAATATAATATTCCTGAAAACGCCAGATGTAAGCTCTAGTCGTCACGGCTGACCGTGAGCAGAAGGCCATAAACTCGCGTTGGGGGTGCTGATCGCTGTGGCGCCACTAATATTGGCCAAGCTGGCGTTGACTGACAATTGCCGGTACGGAAATTGGTAGCCCGTACTCACATGCTCGCCAATAACAAATATATGCGTTCAGTCAGCTCTAACTCTGGAAGCTCTTGAGACAAGCCTGACAGGCGCTAGGTACCACGCAGGCACATTTCCGACCGGGTCGACAGGAGCCGCCTCGGATACTGCAAGCCCGGATTTCATCTAGCATCCTACTGACTATAGGTCACGGACTATTTAAGCAGCGACGAGTCAGCGTATTTCTGCATCATCCAGTTCAATTAATTCTTTAACCACCGCTCAGTTGCCCTCTCTCACTAGTCCTTGACATTTATTTCTTTTCGAGAAACGGTATGTCTACTCCATGGAAGTGTTCAAGCGAATATATAGTTTAACTTTGGAATACCTTCAAACTTGCTGTAGCAGACTATGGAGAGACGACTTCAATTTGCGAAGGGAATAGCAAGCGCAGCCCTCTTTTACAAGTTCCTCGGAGGATATGAGCTGGGAGTAGGGCTTTCCAGCATGTCCGTGCTCTATAAGCTAGCTCGGGAACCCAGGCCGGACTCAAAGACCATTGATGGATTCAACTCTTCTGTCGCGGCAATTGCCTGGGGGGACTTCGCGGAGCATGCGACCTGGGACTTTTACGACGTTATGTCGGACGTTTATAAAACGGATAAGGATTTTGATGCTACCCTGGACCCGAAGTTGACAGAGATGTTTATCGAGTACGGCAATAGTCCTGAGCACGAAAAAAACATCAAGACCGTGGGATTGGTGTACGATAAACTTCTTAAGGAGGCCGAAAATAACCAGAACGAGAAGATGGTTGCGGACTTTGAGAGTTGGCTCTCAAAGTTTGGGACCGTGTTTCAGAACACGATCGACATGAAATCACGGGCAGGGAGGATCTTGTCGGGCGAGGAGGTATGGATATATTATCTACCATCATGCTCAGTACTAAGTCGAACTCTCATTCCAACAGGTACATTAGTGCCTTGGTCCTACACTTACATGACGGCCCAGTAGTCTGTTCTTGGATGTAACATTGGAGCATAGCATTTTTTTTACCGGTTGTGCTAAATTCGAGATGTTACGCAATGGTATAATTACTAGCGTCGGCTTTCTGATTCAGCAGGAAAGAACTTGAGCATATATGTGGCAGATTCGATACCGCTATATACCTACTCCGGCCCTGCGCCCATAGCTTAAAGACTTAGATGTGATTTCTAGCCGCCATGAACGAGGATTAGTGGTAGGTTCTGCTAAAGTAGGCGACATCCAAAGTCATCGGGTGTGACCAAGGGTTGAGTGACAGGGTCCGATTTTGAGCAGTTTCGAAGGTAAATCGTTTATTTCTTCCGCTACAGCGATTTTTTCGAAATTCGGATAGGACAGAATCATGTATTTAGACATTTCGCGTCGATCTATCCTACTAGAATGCTGCTAAACGACGATGCCGTTGAGCAATTAAGGCTCGACGGTCGGGCCTGGTTTGGGCGGCTATGTCAGACGTGACAGGGCTCGTTACAGTGAGAGTGGGCGGGCCAAACACGGGGCGAAATGGAAGCTATTGGAGGTGTAAAGATTATGGAAGCCTGTCAAGAGGAGTAGCTTTGTTACCCATCCAGAAGCAAGAATATCTACTTTTTCGAGGAGTTTCGTTGGGATTCGCCTCATAATTCACAAACGAACACCAGGTGAGTGTTTGGCACGCCTGCTCTCACTGTAACGAGCCCTGCCACGTCTGACATAGCCGCCCAAACCAGGCCCGACCGTCGAGCCTTAATTGCTCAACGGCATCGTCGTTTAGCAGCATTCTAGTAGGATAGATCGACGCGAAATGTCTAAATACATGATTCTGTCCTATCCGAATTTCGAAAAAATCGCTGTAGCGGAAGAAATAAACGATTTACCTTCGAAACTGCTCAAAATCGGACACTGTCACTCAACCCTTGGTCACACCCGATGACTTTGGATGTCGCCTACTTTAGATCCCGGTGAGACTAGCTTCGAAAAATTTGCTCGCCCTCTGTGAACCATATTGAATGAATAGCTTAGGGATACATAATAAGGCATATATGCGCACACCGAGTAGCGAGAGACACAACATTAATACACCTGGAGAGTGGACTCTCCGAGAAGTGTTGGTTGCTGACATAGAAGGTTGCCGAAAATTGGTATTGTAGTCTGTAGGCGATCTTGTTTTTTTTTTTTAAAAAAAAAAAGTTATTTAGCGAAATGACCCGGGTTCGAGGGGAGGACCCTGATTGATACGGATCAGCAGGTGCCGCCTCGGCGAGTGACGCTTACAACAACTTGTTTGACAGGCACTCAATCTACATAGGAAAGAGTTAGTCTGGAACATCACGGCTCTGGATATCCGAGCCGCATATTCCTGCTCCGTGAGCTGTGGGGCTTTGCAGCCCCGTTACTCTATATGAATCACCAGGGCAGCCGATATAAAGAGCACCCAGGAGCTGGCAGTTGAACATATACCATCAATCCTCCCCGCTTTTATACTATATCTAATCGTATTCAATACTCGGGACGCTGGACATTTCCGCTTAAGTCCGCCGCAGGTGAGTAGTTAAGGTCTTACATGGTTGTTTACCTTGCTAAGTTTGTGTCGCAGCTCATGTCGAAGTTTGTATCATATATGCTCCGTGTATTTGGTCACGCGTCCGCCGTAGGATTACCTGAGGAGTGCGCACCCAATTGCCGGATAATGGAGTCATCTGGTATTCCTAGGGATCTCAAGCATGCGCCGTATCCCATCGAAAAACTCGCAACTGATGTGCCTCAAACTCAATTCGATTTTAGAGAGAAGGCTCACTTTAAATGTGCTGGACATAATGAGAGGCTGGATGGAGCGCACCTCGCCGAAGAGCAGTCTAGACTCACGGAGCGGCAAAGTCTATCTTCGAGAAAGACGGAGTCTGCTCAGACCGCAGAACAGCCCGGGGAATTTGGCTCGTGGACAACAATATTTGGACATGGGGAGGCGATCTATGCAGCCGGAGTGCTCTGTGACGAACAATCTAGCTGCTTGGAACAGGATGATTATAGATTGTACGAGATGAGGGCTGGTTGGAACAACTTATGGCATTGAGCCTCTGATCCGTCAGCTGGAGATAGATAGAAACATAAGAGCCTGATGAGCTCAGGTGAGTAGAATCCATCGGCGGTGAAGTAAGCTTGAGTACTTAATTATGGTGAGAGTGTAGATATAATACACATTAGATAGGAGCTTCTCGCTGGAGCTAAGATGGACTTGTAGCGAGGCAAGCGCGTCGGACTCGAGTGCGTGCGGTGAGAGGAAAGAGGAAACGACTGGATTGCGCCGCAGGCGCGAGCAAGTCTAAATACAACCCCGATAGGGGCTCGGGGGCAGGAGTGGGCCGGACCGGACCACTCCACAACAGGACTTAGTATTTAGACTTTGGTTCTTACTACTGCCACGCTCAGACTGATACTGGGCTTATTGTATATGCGCGTTAGCGTAGCTTAGTTTTGCTGGTTGCTTCGTAAGCTGTGGAGCTGAATTGTAATAGATATATCCCGGTAAGTTGGCTGAGCGGGCCTAGAAAAGATATATTGGGGAGAAAAATCTTGTTTATGCGTCGGTGGAGCCCGAGGCGTATGTAGACCATACAAAGTTGTAGAGTGAAGAGAAAAAAACCAAATTCCACTGCGCCTCAGAGCAAACCTGTAGATATGACTTAGTGAGTATCCCCGCCACATGCCTATATACTAAGCTCTGATATACACTAGTCTCTCGTACCCCGATATATCTAGGCACAAGCATCTTGCAATCCATCTTACACATATTGATAATCCTACCACCTATGCATACGCTAGTAAGTCCTTTCGTGTCTGAAGTTTTTGTTACTCCATCTTGGGTATATATGTAAATACGTCAAGCATGAATATATTTACGCTGTACTATGACACTTGCATAAGCCCCATATGTATTTTTACAATATCCGTACCTCTGCTCGCGAGTGATCGGTAAAATTCTGAGCTCGGTGTTCGTGAATGGTCAAAAGTACTTACGAGCACCTATAATGGTGCTTCCGGGTGCTTGTGAGTATCTATACTGTTAAAGCCCACATCGCCCACTGCTTGTCTGCTGTACGAATGCCAGGTAAGTTGAAGATATATTGTCGATGGATAGCCGATGTAAGTACATCGGTTTATATACATCGAGTTCGGATAAATCAAAGTGGTGTATCTACGAGGTACACACTAGACGGAGATAACGCAGATACATGTGATAACGAGGATAATAGGTAAGAACCACTCGTGTGAATTGCGAGCGGCTTCAACATATACATACTAGTGCTCGTAGGCACTCACCAACCTTATATCACGTGCTCAGGCATCTCCGCAAAATCCCGAGCCCGGCCCGTGCTCGCAGGTACTCGTGAGCAAACGGGGACTTTGTTGACGCACCTGGGCACGTAATTGCTCAAATTCCCCCCAAATCAAAGCTGCGTATACCGAAATGTTCGCCCGAGCGGCGCACATCCAACTGTATACTTTGCAAGAGTTTGGATGCCAATACATCACCTAATGGCCAGAATGCTGGTTTTGTGTTATTTATTTGGTGTAAAATGTTTGATCCGCACAAACTTTTGACAAGCGCACCAAAACATAAGCCTGAATGATGCATTTCTCTTAAAATTCCATTCGCGCGTAAATACAATTTCACTCGAGCCTGAATACATAGATATATGCGGCAGGTCACAACTCATTAACAAGGGAGCTGACAGAACCTGGTTAGATTGATGAAATTCAAGGTTAGTTTTGCCCGTCATCCGCGGCAGATATGCCAGAATCCAAGGCTGGTATCTTGTCAAAGCAACGGACCCAGTCCTCGCCAAGTTTCGCATGGCTGAGATCAAGGTACGCCTCGGTGCTCGTTGGGAAGATGATGTATCGAGTGGGGTGATACACGAGCTGGGCTCTAACTCCAGCCGGGATCCAAACAAGTCGAAGCTCATTCGCGTCGACTACCCATCCATCCTCGTCGAGTCTCCAGTCCTTGGCTATTATCGTGCCTGAGGAGACAAAGATGATAAGAGCGGAAGAAACGAAGAGAGGACAAGCAAAAAAAAACACGAGAGGATGTGGAATAACTAGATACACGCACCTGGGGGGTCCCCCAAGCCGGCGGTCACCGGCGTGAGTGATGCTCCACGACTGAATACTTGGTTGGTTGAGCCTTAACAGCACAGGGCGGAGTATGCCAAGGAGAGAGATACACACCTGGACTAGGAGAGGACTCGGGATTATGAAGTCGAGAGTCTGCAGGAGGCTTGACGCCTGCGTCCCAGATGCGAACGGTGTTGTCGGATGAGCCAGACGCGATGTGAGCGCCGTCGGGAGAGTATGCAACTGTGTAGACCCAACTTGTGTGACCCTGAAGCGGCTGACCTATAGGCTGCCCAGTGTGTGCGTCCCAGATGCGAACGGTGTGGTCGGATGAGCCAGACGCGATGTGAGCGCCGTCGGGGGAGTATGCAACTGTGTTGACCCAACTTGTGTGACCCTGAAGCGGCTGACCTATAGGCTGCCCAGTGTGTGCGTCCCAGATGCGAACGGTGTGGTCGGATGAGCCAGACGCGATGTGAGTGCCGTCAGGGGAGTATGCAACTGTGTTGACCCAACTTGTGTGACCCTGAAGCAGCTGACCTATAGGCTGCCCAGTGTGTGCGTTCCAGATGCGAACGGTGTTGTCGAACGAGCCAGACGCGATGTGAGCGCCGTCAGGCGAGTATGCAACCGTTTTGACTGCATTGGTGTGCCCCTGGAGCGGCTGACCTATAGACTGCCCGGTGTGGGCGTCCCAGATGCGAATGGTCTTGTCGTCTGAGCTAGACGCAATGTGAGCGCCGTCGGGGGAGTATGCAACTGTGTTGACCCAACTTGTGTGACCCCTGAGTGGCTGGCCGATGAGCTCCTGAGTCCATGTGTCCAGGATTTGGATCATATTGCCGGTGCCAACAGAAACGTATCTACCACCTGGCGAGTACGCCACACTTTGCCCAGCGCTGCCTAGCCAATATACTCCTTGTGGTTTCCTGTTGCATTCGAGCCTTACTAATCCCGACATCCGTTGCATATAGCGTTGCGATACCGGGCTGTCCTCTGGCCAGAGCGGAAGCATCGACACATAGATGTGAGGGGTGTACTCGGACAAGGGGCTCAACAGAAAAGCCGCAACAAACTTCTCAGCATCTTCGAGAAGAGTCTGGATATTGTCTGGTCCTTCGACTCCCTGTGTCTTGGTGAGTTCCTTGGTGGCGTAGGTCTTTGCGATCTCGTACCTTCAGCCAAGTACGTGCCTTGCGGAGCTGCTCAAGCCCATCGCGCATACATTGCTTCAGGTTTAGGACCTCCATCCAAAGTAGCAGTCTGCTGGATAGAAAGTCGTGCAACGCGCTGACAAGCTCGTTGCACGGCTGAGATAGCTCTATATATACTCCCCATTGCCGACAAGTATCCAGCAGGTCGTGTGAGATTGCGCTTTCGATTCGATCATCCATCCTAGGTACTTCTCTATCTCGAAGGTAGGACGATGGCAGATTGCAGATGTTGTACGGCGGATATGGCATTCGAATGATGTCGAAGCAATCCAGAGTTAGCTGTGTTATATAGTGCTTAGTGGCATTAGTACAATGATGTTTTCCGGAACGCTTCTGGTCTAGCATGTAGCGTCGAAATAACTTGTACCGAGGAGTTAGAAGCCCGTCCATCGGCGAAACCAGTAGCACAGGGTGCAGAGCTTGCAGAGCACTTTCCAAACTTATTGTAAGACGCAAATCCGGAAGCTCTGCTAGAAAGCTGGCCAGAAAGCCTGTTGTAAATGGCATGCTGGCATACGCCACGCTATGAAGTACTAGCCTGATGTCAACTAGCTCTCTGTCTTCGTAGAAGTCTTTGCTTAGTATCGCGTCAAGGATAGCTTCGTAAGTGGCGTCTGCCTGCCCATCACCATCTTGGTCCGAGGAGACGTCAAGCAATCGAAGCATCCGGCCTCCAGCCTGAGAAGTATCGTCGCCGAGTATATATTTCACAAGCCACGCTGCGTACCTAAACGACCCCCCTAGCTGCTCGGCAAAACTTTCAAGTTCATTTGATGATAGGTCGAGCGCCCGGAGCTCAGATACCAAGTACGTCCTCATGTCTTCCTGAACGCTTAAGTGAAATATCTTGTCCAAACTCTGCTCGGATAGTACTTGGTCTTGGTTCGCGCTTTCCGTGCGATTGATTGTGACCGCCTCCCGACGACTAGTCAAGACGAACTTGATGGGTAATTCATTCGTATGTGCAAGCAGTGTCTCCAACAAGTCGTTGACTTCGTCCTCTTCCTCGCACTCATCTAACGCATCGATTATCACTACTGGGGGAGCGGAAAACATGTGTCCAACCCTTCGGAGAGGCATAGCGATCAGGCGCTCGAACTGGTCGTGAATAGGCCACTCTCTTATTGGTACATCTTGATCGATCGCGTCATGAAGCGCGCATAGGAATGGGCGAGACAGCAGCGATAGCTGGTATGAGACTTCTGGAAGGACGAGACAGGCTTTGCGACACGCTGGGAGACGTCGGGCACAGAAGTAGCTGGCATTAGGACGCCCGGACTTTTCCAAGTAATCGCAGAGGGTGTAGGCGATTGTGGTCTTACCAGACCCAGCCATACCGCTCAACCAATATACTCGTCGACTGTTCCCGTAGCGGATCCAGTCCTTGATCTCCTGGAGTACATCTACGCGGGTGTTGTCAGTGCACGCAGTACGAGGAATTGTATCCCGATTTGGTGAACGATACAGTGCCGCCGCCAAAGAACGTGGGAGGCGATCCAGGACTACATCCTGTGATACGCAGTTTCAGCGGGTAATAGTATGTCTATCCAACCTATACTCACTGGCGCTGGCTCGCTTACTATTCCCACGGTTTCGGCTATCTATATGTTTTATCAGCCCTATGTCAGTACACTCGAGCGTGATGGAATAGGCTGACAATAAAGTATCCCATTAGGGCTTTCAACCGACGAAGATGCCTCACAACCTCATTGGCTCGACGTTTTGAGTTCGGTGCGTCCACTTCTGACCAGTTCTCTCCAAGTCGCAGCAATGGCTCCATCTCGCTTTCCAGAGAACTGCTTCCACATATCAGATTTACTCTATTGTGCTATTTCATCGCAAACTGACCGCGCGAGATTTGCAGCCCGACCCTGCACTATTGTAGAGCTTTTGGGATCATTGAGTATGCCAAACAGCTTGAGGAATAGGTCGTTCATATTGTTACGAATACCACTGTATTCCTTTGGAACTTGCTGGTAAGTCTAGTTTGTTCACACCAAGTCATAGAATGAGTGTTAGGGTTCGGTTCTCTCACTTGTTTTACACTTACCTCGAGTCTCTTGATATAGATCGAAAGCTTGTCAATTGCAGAGGCAAGCGGCTGGAATGCCTCGGCGTCGCGACCAAGTGTCTCAACCAGATCATCGAGCCCAGTCCAGTCGAAACCGCCGACATTCTCCTCAAGTCCAGTGTCGATAACTTGATTGCTTTTGGTGCCACGGAAATAACGCTCAACAGAGCTCTTGATCCGGCGCAAACGTGGTTTAAGTTTCGCAAGCATGAACGTACGCAAGACTCAACTGAGTATCGATTAAGATCGCTTAGTTACAAGTTGGGACGCTTGATGAATGGCCCTTATTATACGCCTCTAGCAGCCGTTGAACACCGTGTTCCAGCGTTGTTCCAGCGAGGCAAGATTCTAGAACACCGGTCGTCTTGTCTGGACCAAGCGCTCTATGGCTATGTAAATGTAAGCCCCCGTAGTCGGCATCGGGAAAAAACCTCGTGGGAAATTTGCCCACGTTCGGAGGCTCCGGAGGCTCCGGATAGGCTGGAGGGGATGCGGTGGTCCCGAGCTCTCCAGGGTGCTCCAAAGTAGGCTCGTGACCTGTTGCCGTCGCAAGCTCAACCAGTGGGACCGGCAATCACCCAGTACACGTAAGCACAAAGTGTCCGGGCTGAATGTCAGCACAATTGGCAATAGTGTGGAATCAAGCCGTGCTGCATGAACTTTGCCAGTTCACTCTCCAGGAAGACGCTTGCACGCCCAGTTCAGTAACCAAAACCTACCATAAAGTCTGTAGAGAACCGTCTTACAGAAAAGTCCTTGTACAAATGAGCGCATACATAAGAAGTTTCTATAGAGACCATGAGTGCGCATAGTATGGATAGGGTATGTCGGCTCGATGGATACCCAAAAGAGTGTTTAAAGTTACTTACTGGCCGTTGGATCAATTAACTGGTTTGCAAGTTGGCTCTTTTTTCTGTAGGAAGCTACTGGCCAGTTCCATCTTATTATAATCCAAATGAGGAAGGTGGATGGAGCCACCTCGTGTTGCCAATGCGTGGATGAGCTTATCACCGCTTGCGGAGAGCTGCACTTGACCACTCCCACTCCCAGTGTCGCGAGTCGACCAGGTTCGTCCCTATGCTAGCTATACTTTTGGATGGCAATCTGACGCATAAACCAGCGTTCCGTTTCACTCAAGCTCGTTGATCGACCAACAGAATGCTGGAAATCGCTTCGCACATCCTTCCTGCGATTTCAGAGTTTGGGACTATAGTTGCTGCGCCAATCCTAGCGGCTGCGTTCTTTGTAGCGGTTGGCGGCGGAGCGTTGGATGACACAATTGTCGGTGTGGAGGGTTCGTTAACCTTGCCACCACTATGAATAAACTCAAACTAACTTGTTATGAATGTAGAATCACTTTTCCGATGGTGGCGAGAACTATTCTACAGGAAACATCCTCTACTTATCACTGTAGACGGCGACAAGAGCACCCGCCATATGGGGGTCCGTGATGACCCACCAGCTTACGCTTCCTTAGTTGAAGGCGAACAACTCGAATTGACGTCTCGCAAGGAGCGAAGGAGGACGATGGCTGAAGAGGCTGTAGCAGCCTTTGGCTCAAAGTCTACTTCGAATTCACCTCCCCGTACTGGCCCGCCCCCGACTAGCCCTCGTGTGATTGGAACGAGGCGAAGGAGGAGTAGGGGAAATTCGCGTGTTGGAGCGGAGCTTGAGGCTTTCTAGAGCTGGACTTTAGGTTACCTGGTTCCCAAGCGTTCTGGAAAAGGAAATCCACCCGTAGTCGCTTATTTGAAATTGGTCGATCGCGGCTACGTCCCAGAACGCTTGGAACATTTTGGCATGTGACCATACACATTTTGTCGGGCCCAGCGTCGCCACACCGAATTGTAATATAGACTAGTTGAATATACAAAACTTGCATTTTCGATGTCATTCTTTCTAATGGTGCCATTTGCCAGGCGATATTCGAACGTTCCGATGTCGAGAAATCGCGTGCGAAATGGGTGAGATCACTAGGAGCTCGTTAAACGCCGTGGTCAGGGTCCTAGGCTCGCTCATAGCTCTCGCGTGTCAGAGAGCCGTTTCAAGTCTGTGTGGTGCTGTCAGTAACACGTTTTGAGCGCCGCTCGCTACAATATAGCACTGTGGATCGTCCTATCGTATCCGACGAGTCTCCTGCTAACCCTTGTTGTAGATGCATGCTCACACTGCCCGTGTATCGTTCGTTCTGTCGTTCGTAGACTGGGCCAATCGGTCACTTAAAGTGCAGAATCTCTGTCCCTCTTCCTTTTGAGGTATGAAGCAGCTGCTCGACGATATTATTGGCTAAAATAATCCGTTCCTTGACGAGTTTGAGCCTTCTGAAGCTGGCTCTGAGGTCAGGGACCCCAAATCGTCCGTGCTCAAGGCTTTAGAGCGTCTCAACGACCTGAGGATAACTCTAGGTGATGTATTGACCGGCGTCGTATTCGTGGAAGAACTGATCCGCAGCGTTTGCGGCAAGCGGCACATCGAGACTCGGGAATCACATACCAAGTGAGCACTGGATAGATCAAATGCTATCACGTCTACAGAGCCGACTATGTTCACCAAAACTGGGTCGGTACAGTTAGGGTTGTCGAGAATCGCTCAGAGCCGCATATAGATAGCCTAGCAGACGCTCGAGCGCGTGTACGAGCAGGTTGGCACGTCCACCATGAAGCTGCTTAGGAGAATGTTCCATAGCAATCGAACGGCTGAATTGGATGATCTTGAGGAACTTGCTTCAATCGAATTGATATAGCACTACCTACACCGGGCGTCCAGGCCAGCAACAGCACGGAGAGTGGAAGCCATTATGAAGAAACAGGTAGAGAGAAACGAGGAGCACGCTTCGAAAAGGGACTCGAGTAATCGGCGCACATAACGGAAACCCCGAGGATTTTTAGCCTCACGAATTCAAATGCAAAATGATTGACTTACTGTGCATGCGATCAAGAGGAGATCAAGATGAAACGTACGGTATCAAACTATTGCAGAAGTTGAACGCCTTGGAATGTTACCTAACCGCTCAAAGACGTTCACTGAACGCATAACGCATATAAGCTGAAAATCTACTCGCATTGAAATGGCCCATCAAGAACAAAATTGCAACAAACAGCTCGAACAAGATCGTTCTGTTCATCAAGAGGGAGGACGCGAAGCACGCGACCCTAACTGACGCGTTCGGAGCCATTGTCACGTCCATCAAGTCGCAAGGAGAAGAAGTAGCCGATACCATAAAACTCCAGATCTAGCTACAGGAGCTACTATTTGTGGCATACACCGTAACATAAATAGACGCTATCAAGACTGTTTCGTCAGTGGTCGACTTAATCGTCTAACAAGTCGCCTTATTTGCATGCATTCTGCCCGCATATACGCAGACAATTGCCCATCTGCGTTCGTTAAGGTCCATTTTGCACTCACGAGCATCTCCACTATACTTATTCAGGACTCAAAGGCCGAATCCCTCGCCCGGTCTTACACTATGGCCATCCTAGAATAGCTGAAACCTTACGGATACATCAATCACGGTCAATACATCATCAAGATATATATTGTAACAACCGGCCATTCTACGGCGCATATCTCCTGGCTTTCTCGCCGTTTTTGAGGTATTTGGAGCCAAAATAAGAGATAAAACCTACCGGTTAGAGCCAGGAACGAGTAGTGATTGCATCGACTGTCACGGATTCACTCCCCCAGTCCTTGACTGATGTCTTGGCTTGCTGCTTTGTGAGCGCAGCAAGTGACGTTACGATCAAAGTATTTAGCTTCTTATCTGTCCAGCAACCTATAACCAAAGGTACCATATTTCCGAATCCAGTGCCAGCTAGAGTAAAAAGATCTTTCCAAGGTGAGTAGCCAGAGCAGCCTCGAGTTGCCATTCATACGGCGTTTTTTTACAAGCAGCCCTTAGTTTACTGAGCTAGCAGACCTCTATAGGCGTCGCAATACTCGTTAGAGCCAAACTCCAAGCTTTCCAGGCTGATGTCTGCCGGCGGGTCATCCAAAGGTGTGTCAAGTATCGTTGCTAGCTCATCAGTTATCTCCAGCTCGTCATATTCGTCTCCAGAGTTGCTCATGACGCGTAGAATAAGTATATAAGTTAATAACAGAGCATAAATTAGCTGCCCGGCAGCGTAGAGCGTCGAGCCACGGTGAGAGAGTCGGTTGACGAGCCACAGATCTAGGACCCTGACCCCGGCGCTTAACTATTTCCTAGTGATCTCGCCCATTTCGCGCGCGATTTATCGACCTCGAAATGTTCGAATTTCGTCTCGCAAATAGTACCATTCGAAAGAGCGGCATCGAGACTGAAACTATTATATATTTTATGTATTTACATGCGAAGTTGAATAGAGAGTATCGGGCCCGGCAAAACGTGTATGGTCACATGCCAAAATGTACCAAGCGTTCTGGGACCGATTCCACCCACGCCCATTTCAAATTCGTCCGAGTGGGTGGAATTCCCGATTTGGTCACGAACGCTTGGAAACCAGGTAAGACTTTAGGGACGAGTGAGGAGATTATCGTGCTGTGGAGTTGCTTTCATTTTTGGAATTGGGTCAAACCGTCTGCTCGCAAGTTTTGGATCAATGTATCAATACACGCTCGAATGTTCATAGCTTTCTTTCTGAGAGGTCTAGTGTGAGAACTAAGGGGTAAAGGGCGTAAATTAATGCGCATCCTTCAATGAATCTCCGCAACATGAGTCGGGCAGAGCTGAGGCAATTGAGTCGGTGTCGAAGGGTCGGCCAGTCACGTGAAGGTTTCGCATGACCAGCGCTCGGCAACTTCCCCACATTCTGGTTCCGACCACCAGCCTCTTTCATCATCGCAGCCACTTTAAAGAAATGCTTGATAGTTACGGAGGATGTAAACCTGTGAGTGTTATCGAAAAACGAGTAGCCCTCCTCTCTCATTTATTGTATCTGCAGCACCACGACTCCTTTATACTAATTCTGTCATCAGGACTTATAATCGGTTTAATTCTTTCGTACTTGCCTCAAGTGAGTTTGTTCATCCGTTCCTTGTTAGCGTATGGCTGATTTCATGTGTCTTTAGCATCTTCGTATTATCAACGCGAAATCATCTGAGGGACTTAGCCCGTGGTATCTTCTACTGGGCAGCACGTCGTCCGCAGCTGGCTTTCTCAACGTGTGAGTTCTGCCCACCCTCTCATGCTAGATTGTTGTGCTGACAATACTCATTAATTAGAGTAACTCTACAATGGGGAGTCATCAAATGTTGTAAAGAACTAGTGAGTCACCTCATCACATCACTTACTGTGCTAACAAGTCCCCCAGTCCAAAGGCGCTTGCTTCGAATCCGTACTCGGCATAGTCCAAGTTTTCTTCCAATGGTTCATGTTCTCAGCCATGTACGTCCCCCACCTGCGTCATCCCCTCGCCAACCGCTAACTTGGTCTCATCAGTTTTGTTTTGTACCTCCTCTATTTCCCACCTCACCTCAAATACGTCACCGTCAAGCCGCAGCCTCACCCTGGCCACCCGGCTCGATGCGATTGTGAGACGTGCGAGCTCGCGCGCAAGGGCGAGCATGAAGAGTCGACGAGCGAGTGGAAGATGAGCGTGGTGTTGGCATGTGTTGTTGCTGCTCATTTGTGCGTTAATTACTTCTTTACTAATCGTCTCTACTAACATTGGAGCGTATTTAGCCTCATCTCGCTTTTTACAACCTTTTTCATTGTTCTCTACGATGACCGTGAGCTAGGAGACCACTCTTCCCCACCCGACCCACGTATTAGCCTCTGGGCAACGTTCCTCGGGTTGTCCTCGACTATCCTGTGCGCGATTCAGTATACGCCGCAGCTGTATCGAACATGGCATGCTAAGACCGTGGGCTCGCTCAGCATTTTGATGATGTGCATCCAGACGCCAGGCGCAGTATTGATGGTCCTTAGTATCGCACTGAGGTGAGCATATCCCACACAAAGGACTCTTCTTCTTCTACCTCTCCTCGATCGATTACTCACAATTTACCTTTTACTAGGGAAGGCACAGATTGGACGTCCTGGGCGATGTTCGCAATGGCCGGGTTCATGCAAGGTCTCTTGCTTACCATGTGCCTATTCTGGAAACGGCGCCAAGCCCGACTCGGGATCGACGATTACGGTCGGCCTTTGATCAACGCCGACGAGCGCACTCCGTTGTTGGTCGATCGGTCGTCGTAATATGAAACGAAAGTGTTGCCGATAAGAGATGGGTGTAGACGGGTTTATCGTTGATAGGAAACGGAATGCTGCTATTAGGAACCGATTGCTGCTTTGATAGGGAACGATGTTGGGAAACGGAGTATCGCAAATAGGAAACGGATTGCTGCTAATGGGAAACAGACTACCTCGTACGCTGTGTTTGACTTTTTGTCTTTTCGGAATACCGAGCCGAACTTATGACCCCTCTCTCTAAATTTGTCCTATTGTTGTCGCGCGGGGACCTCATTTCAGAGTTGTAGTTGAAACTTGAGCTAGCGTGGAGCTGAGATACTTGGCTTGTCTGAACGAGAGGTAGTGCATACGCCTCCGGCTCGATCGTGCCGGTATGAGCGCCACCCAGTGCGAAACTTGATTTGGAGGTTTGTTGACCACAGCCCGAGGGGGTGATCACCATCAACTGTTAAGACAAGCATGTTTTTCTTTCTCTCTTCCATTCGTCAAACGAGACTGAGCTTTCGGGCCCGATTTCATCATCGTCTTACGTGCGCCCTGGATTGAGGACGCTCATCCTCCATTTTGGGCCCTGTAAAACCAACCAGCAGGCTAATTCCACTTCCCAAAGCGTGCATACGCAGTACGGGCGTCTGTCTCTCCACACCTCGATCCATGATCCTGAGAACAAGAAAAAAACCGCCGGCGCAAAAAAGTCTACCAGCATGGCTTTTCGCTCTCACTCCTCATTCGGGGTTGGACTGATGAAAAAGTTACAGCAAGTAATCAACTGTATGATGGGCACACGCCTCGCCCGAACCCCGTGTTCCCATTTTTTACGTCGTGTTCAAATCCATACACGCGTCGTGGGTTTTTCTTTCTGGCAAAGCCGAAAAAGCGTTACGTGTTATCGATGACACGAAAAAAAGATTGTGATGATATCATAGTTAATAGAACATGAGGAGCAGTGCGGAGGTGGGAGCTAGTAGTACAAATTCTTCCGTTAGGAACCGAAGAGATCATATGAATCGTGAACAAGTGCATGATAACCAGTGAAACGAGAACATACATAAGAGAAGAGAAAAGAAAACCGGGGGGATAAATCGTGGATAAGGGTAAACAGAGCGCATTAAGCGCGCAAAGAAGGAAATACGTAGAATCGTCAAGATCGTTTGTCGTAAAAAAGAAATAAAATGTATCAAAAGAGTCGTTCCAGTCGTCCAGAGATCCAGTCGTGTTCGGTCGTTCAAGAAAGCGAATATTAATGTTTAATTTGAGGTGAGAGTTGTGTGCGCTGCACTTTCAGTCGAGTAGGGAAGCGAGAAAAGGGCCAAGGCAGGGTGCGAACGTGGTAAAAAAAAACGTTCAGTGGCTAGAGCGAGCGTCCTTGAGGAGTTCGCCGATACACTGAGCGACGACGTTCACGCCGTACCGGACCTTGTCGCGCTCCGAGGGCTCGACGCTGTTGATCCACTTGTCTTCCCATTGTTCGGGGCGCCTGTATCAACAAATGCATAGCCACATTTAGCTCTTCATTCGTGGCTTGCATACACCAAGCGGTTGCTACTCACCACAACGACAGCGCACTCTTCAACCTCTCCTTCGGACTCCGATGAGGCGAATGGTTCGGAGACAACAAAAACTTTTTAATCCGGTCGGGGGTAAGGGATCGAGGCGAGTCGGGTTGGAACCCTACTGGCCAAGGCACGTTGTGGAACGTGAGTGGCGTCGTTGGGGCCGACGGGATGGGCGATTGGAGGCCGGCCCAGCGACATTCGTAGGCTGTCCAGGCCGCGGCGGTGCGCATTCGGTCGTCGGATTGGACGGTGCTCCGGGTGCGTTCTCGGTGGTGGTCTCGTTCTTGTGCCCGCTCTGCACGTTCGCGGTCCCGCTCTGCGCGATCACGGTCCCGGTCTCGTGGTTCTCGGTCTGCACGCTCGCGCTCTCGGTCTCGCGGTTCCCTCTCACGGTCCCTCTCACGGTCCCGGTCTCGATCTCTCTCCCTCTCCCTCTCGCGCGGTCGACTGATATCTTTCTCCTCGGCAGGTTGGTACGGCCGTGCGGCGGCAGTAGCGGGTCGGACGTTGGCAGCAGCAGTAACAGGACGACTGGTCGGGACGGCAGCCGAGGGGCGTCGTTCACGGACAAACTCGCGCGAGGAGATGGGTGCGGCGGGGGCGGGGGCCGAAGAGGGCACGACGTTAGACGGACGGCGCTCGCGAATGAATCGGTCGGCAGTGGTGGGAGGTGACGAGACGTGGGATGAAACCTTGGTCGGAGGGGATGTATGCAGAGTCTTGGTCGATTGACGACGTTCGCGCGGGGTACGTTGCAGTTCTTCAGCGGGGGGTTCAGCGTCGACCGCGGCGGTGCTGGGACGACGACGGGCAGAGGCCGCCAGACGACGACGACACTCCAAGCCCATAGCCGACACACGATCGATCCGCTCCTGGACCTGCGCCTCCTCGTGCCTCCAGATCTGCTCGGCATAGTCCCACGCCGCTCGCGTGTGTCGGTCCGAGCGAGAGGTGTTCGCCTTGGAGTGCGAGATCCGCTGGACCTCGCGTTGGAAGACGGCCTTTTCGTGGGCCAGGCGAGCGCCGACGGCGTCGATGGACTGGAGCATCCTGTTCTCGTCCTTGGCGATCTGGTGTAGTAGCGCGTCGAGGTGTGTGCGCGGGCTGAGCTGGATCCGGTCCCGCAGTTGCGAGAGGCGTTGGCCGAGCATGACCAC
>WSTJ01000403.1:0-26123 GCA_019623705.1 Ceratobasidium sp. 428 | reverse complement strand
CTAGACTTGCCTCAACCGCATCGCCCACGAAAATCGAAACTGCGGCTCTTCTCAAGCTCTCCGAAGCTCTTCCGAGCGCAATTGATGCCAAAACACGAGACAGGCTTTGTACAAAATTTTGGATGTCCCTAAACCGAGCTGAGCGAAAGGTACATTATCATTCCCGCCGCTAAAATAATCGATTGGGAGCCAACTTGGCTCATCAACAGGAGATACTGGACGCATTCGAGACGGTGTCGAAGCCTGTGCAGAAATCGCCGGATGGGAGTCCGATAAACTTCGTGGTGAGTTAGAACTGCGCTCTATCCGATGATGTACTGGGTGGCAATAGGCTCATTATTCGGATCAGTCAAACGCGTCTCCACTAGATTGTTGGGTTGACGCTTCGACGGCGCCAGCTTGCATTGCTGTTTTAGTCGACAAGTCTTTCACGACGTTTACGTTGAAAGATGGCTGGAACAGTCGTAGAGGACTAAGCAATAATTGGGCGGAAGCGGTTGGGTTGGAACTGGTGGCACGCGTCATTATCGCGCTCGGTCACACTCAGGTCCATGCCCATGTCAAATCGGATCATGCTGGAGCTATTCAAGCGTTCTCTGGATGCAAATCCAAGATACATGAGGTTAACGAATCCATGGGTCGGCTGCAAGATCTGCTGGCAGCGTCGAACGTCAAAATGAACTGCATTAAGGTTCCCTCGAAGGAGAATATTGCAGACGCATTCACGAGGGGGAAATATGATCCTGAGTACCGCCGTTTAGATTGTAATATCCCTCTTCCCGAGCCGTTGAACTCTCTAATGTATGTTGCGGCCTGAGTTTCGTGTATAGCAAGTACGCCAGTTATGTCCTATGTCGTGTTCGTTGTCCCAAGTTTGTGCACCCCAAACGTAACTGCCTTGAACGAGCGGGTATTTATGTGGGATGTAACCTACAAGCTGAACAGAAGTGCAAACAAACAAGGTCCGATGAATCCTATCAAGGCGAAATACCAACAGAAGAAGACCCTAAAATAAATCACATGTTGTTCTTGATAATATCTGCCGCCTGCATTAACATCAGATACGTTAGATATTGTACCATGCTGTAGCCCCATCAATATACGTACCTTCTCGGCAAACCCGTATAGTGTCGCGGATAAATGAGCGCTAATCTGCATAGGCATAGCACTCGCATCAACTACTCGCACATTCTTGACTCCATACACCCGCAGCCGGCCATCGACCACTCCACCAAGCTCACGAGACATCATGGCGCAGGTACCAATAGGGTGCGCAACACTGTTGAAGTTGCTCTTGATCCATTTGGAGTATGTAGCATCTGGGGCATTGGTAGGGATTACTGATTTGTCAGGGACGAGTTTACCGTTCGAAAGCGAGCTGGAGGGGCGAATAAGAATCAGTAAGGGGGTGTATGCGTGTTGTTTCAAGACCGGTGAGCAGTACCTTAGTGGTGCCGTAGTTAGGATCTTGCGAGCCATTTTTGCGCCAGCAATCTGGCACTGAAGATCAAAGTCGACCGAGAAATAGTTAACGGCAGTTGTAGGCTTAGTAAAAGGGTTGTTAGACTAAATGAACAGAGCTAGTCAGCAAATTTACTCTACTTAGTACAGGATATCAATACCTTGATTTGAACGGTTCCACGCGAAAACGGCAAAAGGGACCACATATCAATACCAAGGGTAGCGGGGTAGCCAGTGTCGTAGAAAAGCTCAACCACGGGAGCTGAGGCGCGAAAAAAATCAGTATGTATATCAGATACAAACGTGCTGCACACCCACCGTTGTTCTTGGTGATCAGGTCAGCCTGAATCTGGAAAATCTTCTGGAGAGCGGTAGCGTTTGCACCGTTGGCCGCTTGCGCCTTTGCCCACGCCGATACATTAGCCTGCAATAGTAACTTCAGTACAAAACCGGATATATATTTTCTTTGGAGAGCTCACCTGAATCTGCGAAGCAATAGTAGCACCTTGGGACCCAAAGACCTGATACAAGTTCGGGTAGGCGATACAATCCGATGGACCAGAACCTCCCACGTCAAACCCGTTGCCATCCGCGCCTAACGAGTTCATCGTCTGCTCTTGCAAGTTCTTGCCAACAGTAGGCAAATCTACCACCGACTTGATTCCTAGACTGGTTAGCTTGGACTTGTCGCCAATGCCGGACAACTGGAGCAACGCAGGGGTCTAAAAACGTAGAGTAAGTTGAAGCCATGTTGAGAGTAGTATGTGGCCTACATTTATAGCGCCTGCCGCTAGAATGACCTCCTTCCGTGCATAGGCGGTATATCGCTCCCCGGAACTCCGGCCAAACTGCACTCCAGTTGCGACGGCAGGGTTGCTACCGCTCTGGAATAGAATCTTGGTCGCTTGCTGCTGAACAAGAACAGTCCAGTTCTTACGAGCTGTCTGGACCGGCGTAAGGTACGCTTCAGCAGACGACGAACGATAGTCGTTTCGGTGCCAGTCGATCGTAAGTGGAGTATACGAGACGCAATTCGGAGAGCCACCATTCAAGTCTGCACAGAGGTCGACGTTGTGGGTTGCCTTGATAGTCTTCACGAAGCTGGACTGCTGAGGTCCACCATACATGAGGTCGCTACGGGTGTCGAAATCAATAGTCTGAACGCAGTATTTATACCTCGACTTACGGGAATGTAACTTGAACTGGGCCAGCTGTCCCATGGTAGCTCGCAACCGACTTGGCACCCTTTGCAGCTTGTCCAGAGTTTGGGGCAGAAAACGCTTCCGACTGCCAAGCCAATGAATTAAGGTTGTCCTCAGAGTAACCATCAATCCGTACCTTTTTCATGTAACCAAACAGACTGTTCCAGTTCCAGTTGAGGTTTTGCTCGGCTGGTGTCAAAAGCGCCGACCAAGCATCGTATTGAGCAGCAAGTCCTCGTGTGAAGGCAGCTGAGAGGCTAGTTTAACTTCGTTCAACGGATTAGTCGCGTTATCGACTCACCTCCGTTGATCGAAGAAGAGCCGCCGAGCGTTTTTCCAGCAACGATGGATTTGCCTTGATCAGCCGGGAAGTTCCAGTTCATATCCGTGCCGAAGGCTTGGGTATATCTAAATCATAGATCGCAGTTGGTTAATTGGACTCAAAAAAACTCAGCTAGAGAGAAAACGAACTTGTAGATATCATAGATTCGGCTGTCACCACGATCATCTCGGCCAGCCTCAATCACAAGAACAGTGTTGGTTGATACCTCCGCAAGTCGCGCGGCCACAGTTATACCGGTGAGCCCGCCGCCTACGACTATGTAGTCAAAGGTTTTATTCGATACGGATGCGGGGTTGCTGGTCACCACGCTGGCAGCAGAAGTTGAGGTAATGAGAGACAAAAGCGAGGCTGGCACTACCAAGAACGAGTACAATTTAGCCATATCAAACCGTAAGAAAAGAGCGGGGGGATGGAGGAGAACTACTTACGACCCAAGTTGGAACTTCATCCCTACATATATGTTTCGCCTCTAGCCCTTGAAATACTGAGGTACAATAAGGGAACCTGCCCTGTGAAAATCCACAGATGCCGTGGATTGTGACGAAACTGCCAAGGGCGCCGCTGTCCGTCTCGTGAATTAGCCCTATATTTGGCTCAGGGTCAGTTTGTGTGGCGGTGCATCGAGACGGAGTTCTTCGCACTGCACTGGACTCGAATACTACAATGCGAGCACATGGAACGCCCAGATAGCCCGGTAAGTACCACGCGTCTGTAGCCGTGGATAGTTCCCATTAGGCATATAATTATGCGCCCCATCGGAGGTGTTGTCTCGGAGAAGTGCGCAAGCTTTCCGGCAAAAAGACACTCATACCCAAGCAATTTCGGGCAACCTCCGAGAGTTGTTAAGCTGGCGCTCTTTAGGCAAACCAGCCATTTTTATTGAATCAACGAGGTTACAAACCAACGAGAAGCCGCGCATAATACTCTCATGGGCCGCTTGCTCTCACAGAACCAAAAAAGCCCTTGACATCACTTGCTCCACTGAGTGGTGCAACCATGGCCACATGCCCGTCAGGACGCACAACCACGGCGCATCCCTCGCTTCCAATTCCCAATGATGAATATGCGGTTCCTCCGCCATCCGTGGCCGTATAAGCAGCGTCGTCGACAAATACCGTGTCCCAGTAAGAGCGAGCTTCTTCAGGGACGTCCGTGTACTCGCATGTCTCCTTTTTAGCGAGACTGGAACAGAATGCATTGGGAGCTTGTACTTAAGTAGGGGCCCAGAGCACTTACAGAATGGTGAATATTTTGAACACCGCCCTATCCGGTCCAATACCTCCCAAGAAGCTTTCGAGTAACTTGCGTTGAGCAGGGAGGTTGATGTCTCCGGTGAATAAAAGCAAGGTGTACCGAAAGTCACACTTCAATAGGTCATGTGTAGAGTAAGGGCGACTGTCAGCTACACGCAATATCACTTGGTGCGGCATTCGCTAGAGCACGAAACAAGTCAGTGGTAGTAAGAGTACAAAAAAGGCCCACCAACCTGGCCAATGAGAATTCCCTTTGCAAGAGCTTGGTTGGCGGGGTCGACGATCCGAGATGGTGGATATTGAATATTCGTACCGCTAGGTGAGATATGGACCAATAAGTTACTGTGACTAAAACTGAACACATTTGAGTGAACTCACCACACAAACCCAAGCATACCGCGTATCAAGCTATATAATCTCCCATAAGCATCCGGTACCCGGCTATATGCGCGCAAACTTACTCGGCGTTGGTTCCTTGAGCCTTTCCCGACATAGCTTCCGCTATTTCCTCATGCAGGCGAATGAGTTCTTCTGCAAAAGTGCGCCGCTCTAGTTCATACTGTTCACATGGTCAATACTTGTTAAATGTTTACGAACGATTCAACTTACGGTGCGCAATATATCTGGACCTGCCCATCCCCTCAGTACATGTACTAGTTTCCAAGCGAGGTTGTGACTATCGCTCATGGCGGCGTTCATTCCTTGGCCAGCATGAGGAGAATGAGTGTGGCCTATATAAAAGTGAGTATATGCGTTGTTAGTAACCCTATAAACTCACACGCGTCTCCTACAATAAACGCCCGGCCGTGCGCGCCTTCGTATCCGGGGGCGAGCCTCTGACCAATCACGTATACACCATCCCAATACGGCTCGCCTATAAAGTCAATCCGGTAAGGCTTGAATACATCCTTCACTAGCTACTCAAGCCGTTGTTGTCAACGTATGCCGAGGAAGCCAGAAACATGCTGACATACCTGAAGCAGCTTGCTCACCGGAACTTGAGCTCGATCGATTCGATTTGTTGTTGGGTCCTTGCAGACTTCCGTTTCAAACAGTTGTACAGTGAATCGTACCATGTCGTTCTCTCGTGGAACAAGGACGGCACGCTATGGATTTCTCGGTACAGACAGACCGTGGATAGCTAATAAATAACTCACGCGACCGTTGTTTTCAACCACTGTCACGCTCCGAAGGTCCGGGAAATCGGTATCAATAAAAACATCCACGAGACCCCATACAGAATCTTTCCTCAGCGGTGAGTATGGCGCAATGATATCATGACAGAATCGCGAGACTCACCAGAGGTATCGCCTACCATATCAATGCCCAGCTGTGCCCGCGTCCAGGAGTGCGCACCATCACAGCCGATCACATATTTGGCTTTAATAATCTCCTTCTCTCCCTGCAGATTCTCGAGCTCGACCCCCACCGGATGTTCTGTTTCACCCTCCAACATAGTCAAACAGGTTGGCCTTACACCTTGTTCCACCACGACTTTGCGTGACGTGTGCTCTTGACTAGTCTCTGACCTGAAGCTAAAGCCCTTACTAAGCTGTTCTCCAGAGGCCAGTGCATCGCGAAAGACACCTTCAATAAACGCCTGGCCGTGATTCGTCGTAAACCTAAACCGACTCTCCACGCCAAAATGAGCATCGAATTTGCTAGCGCGTGATACATGACCGCTAGAGTCGGCTTTGTACGTCGTATAGGTGTAGGTGCGATGAGCGGTCGGTATGATTTTGGATGCTAGGCCAATGCTCTAGGCATGATACGATCATCAGAGGCTGAATGATAGAGAAAAATAGACTGGCGCACATCTAGAATCTCAATGCCTCGGACTTGAATCACATCCGCTTGACCCTTGAGGAGTCTCTCGGGCCTACGGTCTATGATTCGGACGTTGATGCCAGCCTAGGCGAGATTATAGGCGCACATTAGCCCAGCGGGGCCTGTCGCCGGAAGTGAACGTTAATCCAACTAACTCATCAATGTTAGCCCAAGATACACGTACCGGCGCCAATGACAAGAGCATCTATGGTAGAGATTGAAGACATCAGAGAGTTTACAGTATGTTTCTACAAGGCGGCATAGCTCAAGCCTTAAATACTTCGAGCAGAGAGGATTTGACTGCGGCCGAGCGCCGAGAGCGTAACATAAAAACACTCAGATAGCCCGCGCGGCTACGAGAACTCGCTTGGCGGGTTGATATGACGTGAAGGCCGCAAGGGGAGCGGGATCATGTAAGTTGAACAAGTTTCCTGCGTTCACCAGATTCGTCCCTCTCCGACTCATTGGTGAAATTTAGCGTTCAAAAGAAGTAGGCGAATATGCGAGTCCCAAGATATGAGATAAAGGGCTGCCAGGATGGTTGGGCATGATTACTGTGGATGTGCGATCGTTCTGGTAGAGTTTCAAAGCTGCCGAAGAAGCGCCTTTCAACATCCAAGGGTTGATGATCGAGCCCTCTAAGCGCTAAGATGACTCACCTAGACATGGTCTCACGTGATCAAAATCTCTGTTTCCCCAGTCCCAAACCAGGTACCAGGGGCACCGAGGTGTTAAAGCGGGTGCAACCGAAACCCATACAGTGTGACTCAGGGCTCTGTGACTGGGTGAACCCTTGCATCGCCTGGGAGACTATTTGCGCAATTGCTCTCTCTACGCGACGCTTTTTGCGGTTTTGACTTTATACGATTGTCGGAAAAAGCTGTAAAAATCGACTCATGTAGCTACATCGAATCAATTGAGTGCTGTTGAGGAGGTTATGAGCTTTTACAGCTCGGAGAGGTCTTGCCCACAGCAAGTCCAAACAGTTTAGGTAAGGTCACAAGCGTGACAGACATTAATAGGCACACGATTGCTTGCTCAAAACCAATAAAAAAGTGCAATTAAACAGGCTCTAAGCTACGGTATAGACACAGCAGGGTATGTACTCAAGTCTGGTATCGAATATTCGTGTTCTGGGCCATCAGGGCCGTCTACATGATAAAACGCAGCCTCGGTAATCGTTCGATGGCTCTTGAAGTGTTTAACCGCCCATGCGGCAGCCAGCCCGACTAGCCCAACCCTATAAGCATGGACAAATCGACGAGACCGAGCAGCAAATCTAAGGAATAGGGGGTGAGTACTTGATACTACGTTATGACTAAAGTACCCTTACTTCCGCATTGAGTCCAACCGAACACAACCAAGTGAAGTCACCATATTCCGAAGCAAATCCGCCTCGGTGCTTGATGTCGGGTACTCACGGTACACTCGTTTGGCCATACCCCAGCACTGCTCGATCGGATTCAACTCGCAATGGAATTTTGGTAGGAAAATGATGCGGCATCCGTGCTTTTCGCCGAGAATTTCGAGGATACTTTTTTGGTTTTGAAAGTCAGGTTGGTTAGCCATTGTTGTCCGAGCACAGCAGTTGGTTCCATCGCTTTTGCAGCTTTTCTTGGGGCACTGGAGCCTCATTTTCCGGGCGCCAGGGATCTTTCGCTCCTCAAGGAGCTTGGCCAGACCTTTGAATGCACCGCGCAGCTCGGGTTTGGGATGATCGGCAGGATAATAGAGTTCCTGGGGCGATCCATCAGCAAATTTGGCAGGTGCCAGCTTCACTTTGATCTTCTCCCCTGACGATCCTGTCTTCTCACCCCAAACTTTGCGAGATGGGCCAAGCGTCAGTCTTGATGCAATAGGTGTATCCTCGGGCAGCTTTGAGTGAGTAGTCGCATTGTCAACAAAAATAACATGTTCTTCCTCCGGCCATTCCTCTGTGATTATTTTCATGCAATGAACGAGCTGCTCACAGACTTCCTTGTTGCTGAAATAGCCATCACGTTCTTTCCCTGGTCGGAACAATACCCTTGCCTCGCTGCAAATGATGGTTAGTCAGAAACCCTCGATGTGGGAATATCACTCACTCGTCTGTTGTCAACTCGTCTATCGGAAGCTTATCAATATCTGATTTTTCCAACAACCTTGCGCGCAGCCATTTTAACCATCCATGATCGGGTGAGAACACGTCTGAAACCATCCCCGACGCCCCATCCCCCTTCTTGCTAATGCCTGGTTTCTCCCCCTCCACTAGTGACCATCCTTTCTGTGTCCGGTCAAGCGCTTTGAAAACCGACTCGTCCTGCCACCACCCGACCACAACCTTCTCACCTGGTTTCAACTTCGGAGGAATCTCCTTTCCGTACTTGTTCCAAGACCGCATCCGTTGTTCGAGTTCTGTAAACACGGGCAAGAATTTCTTGTCCCTAAACTCCACAACGTCAGGCCGCTCATGCCCATCCACAAACATCCCACGCTTTTGAACTCCCCACTCATATCCTAGGGTATGCATCCAGTTCTGGGCGGTACGAAGGGTTGGGGGGTTGGAAATGAGGTGGGTGAATTTGTTGGCTTTCGGTGTGTGAAAGAAATCAATGATATTCCGGGCTTTGACGTATCGCCCAACCTCTCGGAGATGCTTTTTAAGCGCAGCAGAAAGACTTTCGTCTTTGACGACGGACTCGTTGTGCCTCCCATACAGGTTGGCCGGTAACATTTGTGTTCTGCGGAACACTCGAATTCGACGACGTGTGGCAGTTGCTGCCCACTCAGACTTTCCGGCTGCATCAGCTGCAAGCTTGGACGATTCGATCAGCCCGAGCTTTCGCTTGCAGCCAAGCCGTAAGGTTGCCGCCATAAGTCGTATTCGAGTGAGTGTTAATTCGTCCAAAGTCGATCGCTTGTCCCTCCCCCGACCTTCAAATGATTCCTCGATCACTTTATCGAGTTCGGCAATCATTTCAGCTTGTTCTTCTCTAGGTATTGGTTGGTTATCTATACGAATGGCTACAGGCTTCTGGTGAGTCTAGTTTGATTAGTTTACGAGTCTGAACTCACCACAATTCTCCTCCACCTTCTCAAAGTCGCCAGCGTCTGAAGCCCCGTCCCACCACTCATCGTTCTCTTCGGGTCCGTTTGGACTCGCATCCACCTCTTCTTCGGGATCCTCGAAAGGGAGATCTTCCGGATTTGGACCCAGGTCCTCCAAGTCCAACCCGGCAATCAAGGTTTCAAGCGGCTGCGGTTCTGGTGCTGGGCTCTCGGGTAAGCGATTGTCTATGTCTGGTAGGGCTGGCGATGTCTGGAGTAGACCGGATTCGGGGGGAGAACCTGTGTCTGGAGGAGAAGTTGGCTCGGAGGGATCATTTGGTGCGGAACTTTTTCCCAATTTTTTGTCCTGTTTTTTTTTTTAACAATGAAACGAACAAATTGAATGAAGCGATAAGTATTACCCTTCCAGCAGCCAGCCGCTTATCCCGAGCGAGTTGTGCTGCAGTTTTTCGTGCCATAGTGTAAAACGATGTGCTAAGTGATGTACGGGATGATGTCTGAATCTGGCTGCGTCACGCTTGTGACCTTACCTAAACTGTTTGGACTTGCTGTGGGCAAGACCTCTCCGAGCTGTAAAAGCTCATAACCTCCTCAACAGCACTCAATTGATTCGATGTAGCTACATGAGTCGATTTTTACAGCTTTTTCCGACAATCGTATAAAGTCAAAACCGCAAAAAGCGTCGCGTAGAGAGAGCAATTGCGCAAATAGTCTCCCAGGCGATGCAAGGGTTCACCCAGTCACAGAGCCCTGAGTCACACTGTATGGGTTTCGGTTGCACCCGCTTTACCATCCTTCATCGTCTCAGGACACCTTTACTTCTCTGCAGATAATTTAAGGCCCTCTGAAACACCGGACAATAGTGCGAAATAGGACGGAATCACCGGCGACTGCTCCATGGGCTACTGGCTTCGCTCCGTCTTCCCTTCTTCGCCTTAATTACCATCATCTACGCCACAAGAAGTAAATATTTTCGGGTGCCTTCTTGTCCTTCTTGTGCGAGGAAACTGGAGAGAGACCGTGAATTTGGTGACACAGTGGGGTCCGTTGAGTTTGTACGGCCCGCTGAGAAGTGCTAGACGCCCCATTTCGACAGCGAAGGTGTACCATAAGATCATAGGATGCTGGGGTGTAGCCAAGTCAAGGTGACTACGCACCTTAAAGGAGCAAAATGTTCGGCTCTATTTCTATTATAGGTTCAAAATGCCTTGGCTTAATTTATAAATAGGTGAGATGTGTGCAGTCCAACCACCTACATCTGTGCGTTGAGATGATACTGAAAGCTTTGCCTATTTATCTAGGTATATCGTTGCTGCAGCTCTTTCGAATTCTAGCAGTGAATGCCGTACCAACCGGTTTTCCTGCGAGCGGCAACGGTTTGTGGTTTGACCAGCCTGCAGTTAACTGGACTACCCAATATTTGCCAATTGGGAATGGCTACTTAGGAGGTGCGCGACTATGGTCTCGGTTCTGCAGATTACGAGCTTACCTGCCGTGAAGCAATGGTAAACGGAAACCCATCATCTGATCGCATTCAGTTGAACATCGAATCTTTGTGGACGGGTGGTCCGTTTCAAAATGCCGTAAGCAAATAGTGTTTTAAGCGGAGTAACTTAAACATCTGCCAATCAAATAGTCTTACAACGGAGGGAACCATCCGTCTTCAGAGGCGAGCTATTTAGCGGCGGAACTGGCAAGGATTAGGCAAACTATTTTCACCTCAGGGAACGGGACTATTGCGAGTCAGTTGGGCCTATATGCGCCGTGTATCACATCATTTACAACTTTTCTAGATATTGAGCCACTCGGTGTTGACCCTGGAACGTATGGTGAGCTGGTTTACATTGATATCAGAAGCAATATAAAATATTTACAGCTTTTCCAGGCACCTACTCGTCGCCAGGCTATTTCAGTATTAATCATACCACAACCGGGAATATCACTAATTATGCGCGCTGGCTGGACTTGGACACCGCGGTGCTGAAAACTACGTGGACAGAATCTAAGAGCTCTTTCACCCGGTAAGTAGTCATTATATTTTTCGTATACTTCGGGTGCCCTAACGCTGGCTACTTATGTAGTACCTACTTTTGCTCGAACCCATCTCGAGCCTGTACCATTCATACCAATACCTCCACCGCCGGAGCTCTGTCCGCTACATTCTCTCTCACCTCGCTAGCAGAGCTCCCAGCTCCCAACGTGACTTGCTTGGACGCAACCACGCTCCAGCTTCGCGGATATGCTGCTTCCCCGGGCATGTTATACGAGATAATGGTCAAGATCGGACACGCAGGACCTACGAACAGCTCCGCCGGCTGTACATTCGACCAAATAGGCAAGCCCATTCTATTCACCAACGGCTCTACCGAGGCGTGGATAACTTGGGTAGGCGGCACAGAGTTTTCGATGGATACTGGCAACGCCGCGAGCGGTATACGTTCAAGGGGACAGATCCTCATGCTCAACTCACGGGACTTCTCGCCAAGGCTGTCGCGCAGAGCCCGGCGATTGCGTTAGCGTCACATATTGAGGACTACCAGCGCGCTCTAGGCGGATTCAGTCTGAATATAGGACAGAAGGTGGATACTACGAAAACTACGGATGTGCTCAAGAAGGAGTACAAGACAGATATAGGAAATCCGCGAGTACCGTCCAATCAGCTAAATGCGCCGTTTCTGATCGAACAACAGATATCTCGAGTGGTTGCTATTCAACTATAGACGATACTTGCTCGTTGGACGCGCCCGAGGGTATCTTCCGGCAAATCTGCAAGGCAAGTGGGCTAGGGACACAAAAACACCCTGGGACGGAGGTGAGTCTGCAATCACTCAAATCGAAATGATATTAGCTAAGCTGTAATGTTTCCTCAGACTATCGTGAGTGAATCTAAAACTCGAAATTTACCATCGACATTTTAGTTTTTTTCAGACGCAAACATTAATCTCCAAATGAACTATTGGATCGCAGAGACGACGAACCTTAATGTCACCGCATCGCTCTGGGACTATATGGCTGTGCGTTTATCTATCTACCCGTACTACCTCGTCTAATTCATCGTTGCCACTAGAGAAATTGGGCACCACGGGGCTCCGAGACCGCGAAAACGTTGTATGGCGCCAGGGGATGGGTTGTACACGACGAGGTAGGACCACCCATCGTAACATCTCTTCGTTGTACTAGAGCTGACTACATATCTTAGATGAATGTATGCGCTGGCCATTTTGAACCTTCAACTTGATTTACACCTTCCTCGTAGATATTTGGTCACTCGGGCATGAAGTATTCCCCACCGCGTATTGTACCCAAATTAGCCAACTATCCGGAGGCTCGTGCCTGGATGGTTTGTATATCACTTTCTTGCCTCGAACCGTATTCTTACAGAGAGACTATAGATGCTCCATTTATACGACCATCTTGATTACACAAATGACGTAGCTTGGTGGCAAGCGCAAGGATGGCTGTTACTCAAAGGAGTGGCTTCATTCTGGCTCGATCATATGGTTGAAGATATTCATTTCAAGGACGGTACGTTCGTTACGGCTCCTTGTAACTCGCCTGAACAGGATATTATCACTTTTGGTAAGTATGGTCTCACGCAGTGGCGATGGTGTATGTTTATTCATTTATTTATTTTGAAAGGTTGCGCAAATTCGCAACAGCTTGTGTGGCAGCTTTTCGAGGCTGTCGAGAAAGGATTTGGCGCTTCTGGAGATACGAATAGGACTTTCCTTGAGGGTAAGTCGCTGCTGAGCATCTATCGTGTACGTTCCTCGGCTAAGACTCGGATGGTCTGATAGAGGTTCAAGCTAAGAAGTCTCGGTTGGATAAAGGCCCAAAGATAGGCTCTTTCGGCCAACTTCAAGGTATATACCAATGAATCATGTATATATGCTAAGTGGACGTAGCACCCGTATACTCCACAGAATGGAAAGTTGAATTCGACAAACCGACCAACACCCATCGGCACCTCTCTCATCTGGTTGGACTTTATCCCGGATACGTGAATTCAAACTTCAAGCCGTCGAGCGGACAGAACCAGACGTTGACTCGGGAGCAAGTTCTGAACGCTGCTGAGATTTCGCTGGCATCTAGAGGGAATGGCACTGGGTCTGATGGGGATGCCGGTAAGTCTCGGATGTCTGTATAGGTCTCGGAGATATTCGGTTGATTGAACGACTTTTGATAGGATGGGAAAAGGTATGGAGGGCAGCTTGTTGGGCCCAGCTACAGAACTCGACTAGATTTTATCATCAGCTCACGGTAAGTTTACTTTCAGCTACGCCTAGCAAGAAGAAATAGGTCTGACTGGATGCTTCAGTACGCAATCGAACGCAACTTTGCTGAGAACCTTTGGAGCCTTTATGACCCATCCGCAGCCGACCCTAGGTTCCAAATCGATGCAAACCTGGGATATCCAGCAGTAGTACTGGTGAGCGCGCTACGGTGTAATTCTCCGGTCAAATACCTCATGTTATATACTCTTGATAGAATGCTCTGGTCCAAGCTCCCGATACTTCCTCGCTCTCTGACACACTCCGTATCACAATTTTGCCCGCACTAACTATAGCCTGGGCAACCGGATCTCTCAATGGAGCTAGAATCCGCGGTGGTATGTCGGTCGACCTCGTTTGGGCTGATGGTCAACCTACCCGGGTTCGTATCAAGGTAGATGCTGCGGTCCGCGTGATACGCCAAGTCGAGATATGGTATGGCGGAAAGGTTATCGTTTCCTTCTCTGCCTCTGCAGGACTGGTGAAAGATGTTAAGTTCTGACGAATGGGCCGTAATATAATTATCACTCTCGGCCCGTGTTGCCGTCCCTAAAAGCTAGATTCCTCGTATTACTCGCATTCGTATAAGATAGTTTCTTCTTCTTGTATTTCCCCGCACTCCGGAGTTGTTTATAGCAGGTGACCAACCTAGGGGGTCACAAAGGCGCCAAGACTACTTGTGACCGAATCTAAGCGCACACACGGACCAAGTATTCATGGGCAGGGCATGTGTGCGTGATGGTAGCGCAGCTACTATGGCCACTTTCTGTTAACCCGTCGCGGTATTTTGCTTTAGGGTTCTCAGGAGGTAGGCGGGACTGCTACAGCCAGGAGAACACATAATTCAAACACAGGTTCAGGTTCCACTGACTTTCTAACTGGTTGGAACTACCTTTGCCTGTAGATCTCCCTCCAAAGATCGTTGAGGCTCTCTGGGGGTCTCCACCCTCCGAGCAGCTCGGCCATCGGCATTCGTAAGGCTCAATAAGATGAGAATGATTATTTATGTAAAAATACCAAGTGCCGTACACGGAAATTAACATGGGATACACGTTTGTTGGAGTGCCATATCGTGCCTCATTCGAACACCTTCAATAAAGTGCGTTTAGAGGCTACTTGTTCAAAAAGTACGGTAGCCAGCGGACGAAGCTCTGTGAAGTTTTTGATCATGTAGACCGTTAGCTACTTAACAGAACGCATAATTGAAGCTTCAACTCACCTGAACCCCAGTCAAGAGTCCGTGCTGGGTTGTCTTAGTGAGTCCCCCTGATCTCAGTCACGTAGCTGTTGAGCGTCGTCACAAGATTCAGCATTTCTGTGCGCCGATCGGAGTCTTCAGGGAAACCTTTGTAGGATGCCATCATTTCTGAATAGGGAGTACGCCCCCGTGAGATGACCAGCTGTGGGTCGACTCTAGCCACTTTGTCGATCGTCTTAGCTAAGGCATTCAGCCATTCGTTTTCATCTGGAGTGTCAGGAGAAGCTAGGCGAATTGCCTTAGTAGAGCTCTCGAGAGAACGGGAGACTGAGCCTTTGTAGTGCTCCAGCCGTGACCAGTAAGCCAATTTGAGTATATGCGCTAGCTGCGGCACTCGAGGTGCCTCTGGAGCCGTTAGCTACAGCACTGGGTGACTTCTCGTAACGGTCAAATCATATTTACCTCGGTCAGATTGTCTCGGCTAGATTTCGGACCGGATGCAACAGACCGGAGTCTGGCCAAGTATCTAAAATCTTGACTTTCCGTAAGGACATTTTCTCTCTCTGAGATTCATATGCTCTCTGTCGCCAGTTTGAGTAGTTTTGACGCTGAAAAACAAGATGCGAGCGCGTACAATAACCTGGTGTGCGTAAGACAAGAGAGTGCTTCCAACGCGAGCATTTTTTTTCGGTGGCTACCCCTCAACCACAGCCTACCACGTCAACGAAATGTCCGCATACACCCAATATCTTGGATTGAGATACAACACGAGATGAAGTCTCGACGTCACAAGATGTGCGTGCACGGTGAATCGAGGTTGCCGAATGTAAGTGGCTGAAATTACCTTGCTCCAGCAAGGTTCTACACGGTGGAAAATGTCACAATAGACTTTCCCCACCTCTATGTACAAATATTGACGTCTATGCATTAGAGTCTGGGTTTCTTTGTTTTTGGGGCCTTTTAAGGCTTAGCCGCAGCCACCACGCCACTATAGCCGCCGCTGCAATTAAGACCTGTGCACGCGGCTCACTTAACACTTAACGAACAACAGTAAAATCAAATAATGTAAATATATCTAAAATGCTAGTCCTACAGCGACCAATCTATTGTGTTATACCATGCTAGCGTCTCCGCATCAAGCTCTTCTAACCTACGATCCTCGGCAGCTAGGTCGCTGTCTAGAGACTGCATCAAAAGACCCTCATCGAAATCTCGCAAAATTCGAATAGTTTTTGTGCCCGAACTCCTTGAAAGCGCGACGTAGATGTTGAATAGGGTTAGACGTAACCCCGTGGGTGGCGTCGTAATATCGACTATGACCGATTCGATTGTCTGTCCCTGTGATCTATAGTCGGTAAACGCATACGCTGGCGTAAGTGGAAACTGTAAGCGCCGAACTGTCCTAGTATTTCGCACGCGTTGACGACCTTTCCAGCTGTCCACCGTGATCCTAAAGGTCTTTGAAGAAGGGACTATTGGCACGACACCGGCTTCCAGGTTGGGGAGTTGAATGGTACGTGTGTGTCGAGCTAACTTGACCAGGATGTAGAGCGGAAGGCGTTGCAACGTCACCACTGCAGCGGTCGGATCGAATGGCGGCTCGTCTGGGTTCAGCATGATGTCTACAATCTCGCCTCGGGCGCCGTTTGCGATGTCCAGATCGGTTTCGACGTTGATCGTCACCATGACCTTCATGCCAATAGCGAGCATCACGTTGTCGGGTAGACCCCCCGGCTTTTCAGCAGGGCTGGCATAAGCCGCTACTAGCTGCTCCCTTTTAGTGAGTGACCGCCTCCTAATCGTATCGTTGGCCGGGCAGATGAATAGCTGACGGCCTTCTTTTTGACAGTGCTGTGTCACCGCGGCCTCGTTCCATCGGTTACGAACGACATGGCGTGGAGTAACCAACGACACGTTTCGCCAACAGTCGGACTGGAAATCGGTTGGTTCGTATGTCGGGCTCGTCAACACTAGGCTCCTCAACATCGTGATCTGATCGGGCTGGACCTGACCGCGACGAAGACTGGTTAAGAAGGCGCGCCATCTTTCATCCGTTACTCGTACTTGTCGCCGCAGCATCACGACTGTCGTGAAGCGCCTGAATATGTCCAAACCCAATTTCACTTCCGGTGGATTTTCTGGGTCTTCGTGATATAGCGCATTCGGAGCACCTCCTCGCACCGGTGGAAACTGATGTCCATCCCCACAGACTATGACGTTGACTGCACCAAAATCTGCATCTGCAGCCAGTGAGTCGTGTGGCATCCTCCCGACTTGAATGTTTTTCGATAATCGACCAAAAAAATCCTTAGACAGCATCGAATACTCATCGATGATTAGGTAGCGAATGTCCTTCCACATATTCGTGAGCTTAGCTTTCCCCTGGTCGCTTAGAGGCTTGCCGTTGACCGAGATACACCCAATGTTGTGAGTCGTTTTTCCCTGAATCAGCGATGCGGCGATACCTGGCGTTACATGGTTTATTAATTCTCAAAACTCACTAGGACATCTCAAACATACCGGTATATGCCGCCTTTATTAGCATTCCGACTACCCCACGACGTTCAAATTCTGCTGTGATCGTTTGGATTACTTTAGACTTTCCGGTTCCGCCTTCACCCACAAGCAGCATCAATAGCTGTGGAGGTCGTGGTCCGCCAGTATGGATAGCTTCAAGTGTCAGCGCAAGATGCCGCCGTACGATGTTGAACGCCCGGAGTTGTTCGGGAAATAGCTCGGTAACCATGGCCGGGTCTAGGGCGTGCTGAGTGAATAGTCCGACTACCGTACCAGCAGCATTGGCCGCAGTAGTTGAGCTAGTGGAAACTACGTCCTCCATTTGTACGATTTCCCCGGTATCTTCGTGCGCATCGCTCGTCATCCCAGCGCTTTCGGTTCCTTGCAAGGCACGCTGCAGGATTTTTTGCCAATCAGCCAGCCGCTCGGCGTCGATGTGGGTACCTTGGACGATAGTTGACCTGATTGGATTACGAGGTGCGGTAAACACACCCATTAACCGCCCAATATCAACCGCTTCCTGACCGTATCCTGGGTTTTTTTCGTTGGCCGCTTCAATTCTTGCCTTGGCGATCATCTCTGGCGTGATGTCATCCTCCGTCAAAATCGTCAACCCATTGGTCTCCTCTGGCGGCTCCATGTCTACGTCCTCGTCAGCTCCATTGTTCTCGTTTTCATTCTCGTCCTCGTCCACGACCAACCCTTTCTTCCTCTCAGCCTCCGATGCTACCTTACACTCGTGATAATGCTCAAGGCTAGCCACAATATCACGGATGCGTGGCTCAGATGAAGCCAAGAATGACTCAAGAGCGTTCGTCCATGATTGGTCCACTTGTTTGAGGTCAGCGAGTTCCCGCCATGGCTTGAGCATGGTCAAGACTGATGCGGCATAAAACTCGGCTTGATCTGGGTCGTGACGGGAAGGCAGGCGAGGTCCAATAAAATTGGGGAGGGTGTTGTGTTCTCGATGGCGCATGACCCGAACATGGGAATCGTGACAGGGGTGGGATGAGCTATAGGCCATTCGCTTGTGTCGGGGGCGGCCGCGTGGTCGAGTTCCAGGTACGTCGTCATCCTCGTTGTCATTCCCTTCCTCCCCCTCTCCCTCACTATCATGGTCACTCTCTTCGATGGTCTCTTTTTCTTTGCCCTTTCCCTTGTTCGCACCGGCATTTGACTGTGGTCGCCCTTTCTGGTCATAGGTACCCACAAGGAAATCGTAGACGTTGTAATCTTCTAGGAGAGTGCCACGATGGACATAATCCTCGACTTGAGAGCGGAAATGAAGTCGACCGTGCCTGTCAAAATCGAGAACAATTGCGTCGGAGTGTGTCTGAAATATGTTCATGTAAGCTGCTTGGAACGATGAACGTGTCAAAAAAAAACACTAAAACTCACCTCATGATCTTCATCGTTGCCGCGCGGCTGGTTTGGAGGTGTGCCATCTTCTCCTTCCGGCGTTTCCTGAGTCGTAGACGGTCGCTCTGATGTATTTCTGAGTTGATTAAGGATTAGTAAGGTGAGACAATCGCTGTACATTGACTGCTCCTACCTTGTGTATTTTAGATTTGGATACCTGTCGTATATTTCCCTAATAAACGAACTCCAATAGACTGGCGCATAGCGATGTGAACGATAAACGTCCCCCCACCCCATCAGAAGCGAAATCACAAGTGGAGCGGGCATTTCTTGCTCGCGGTTCAACACATTCACAGCCCGAAGTAAAAGAATTCGCTGCCGCTCTTGCAGATTTCCATCATAGTCGTTGGAGCTGAAGTGATTGGCGAGGTTTTTGGCAAGCAGGCCGGACACGTTGTAACTTTTTCCTTGCTTCTTGGCAATGTACCCAGCGACGTAGAAGGTTATGTTGTTTGTCCCTGCACCATGTAGCAACAGTTTGATATCGTTATTACACTTTGCAGTAACCGTGATCGCTGGACAGTAGCCGTTGAGATGATCAAGTGTACGTTTGATATGATAAGTGCCGTCTTCGTCAATGGAGTTAATCTCGCTCAGTTCGAAGGGTGCGCGACGTTTGCATTTAAGCTGACCGTGCTTAGTCACCTTCTGGCACCTCCCAAAAGAGCACGAGTGCATCTGCTTCGTCCGCACAACCTTGGTCTCGAGGTCCTCAAGGGCTTGACGAAATACCGAATCTGGGCCAGAAGGGTCGGGAAAGCGTGAATAAGCAATTTCTGGATCAGGAGGAATTAGCTCGAGGTGGTCTTTTGTGGCTAGTCGGGGATGGAAAGCTCGGACGTTGGCTTGCAAATAATCAACAACTCTTGACTTGAATTCTTGGGTTCGCAGCAACTCCTTGAGTCTGTCCGGCGCCGGCGCACCGTCAAGCCATGCAAGCATGTGGAGGTGTAGGGTACCACGGCCTTGGCACTCCACGACACCAAAATATGCCTTGATTTTGCCTAACATACCACCGGTGGAATACACTCGATCGCGCGTAGTACGGATCCCCAGGAGCTCCTCTAGGATCACGGTGACAAGGAAGTTAAAAAACTCGGCAGCAGCAAATGGGTCTCGAGCGATGTTTCTTGAGCGTTGGTTTTTATCCGGGCCAGCTACTTCGGCAAAGTTGTCCATGTCAATATCCTCGCCAGCGAACACCTGAGCGATTGGATCATGTAAGTCATCGGGATTGATTGTAATCCAAAGTGTTGCGGGATTAAGAGCAACCGAGGTAGACCAAATCTGAGACCGTAGTTGGTACCGAGCTGCGTCTGACCCCACCACACGACTAGAAGTTGCATTGATGTACCGTTTCAAGACTGAAATCGACGGATTTGAAGGGCGTTGGCCACGATCCTCCTCTTTGGCAGCAAGATGTAAGTCTTCAGGCGTGATCGTGCTTAGAGTATGCGCAATAGAGCCAAAGTCCCGCCGCCGCATTTGCACACGTGCGGAAGCAAGAACCTGACGTCGCTGATATATCCCAAAGGCTACAAACGCAAAGGTGGAGTGTAGGCGAAAGCGACGGTCATGATATTGGAGCAGCCAGCGAACGTGGTCAATATATGACAAAGTTATGGGCCGATCGTGCTCGATCCCACCAACGCCATACGGAAAAAGAAGGGGGAATGCTCGCTCCCAGTAGTTAGGTCGATCTGGGTCAGGAGGAGGCGCGCCTGCCGGAGGTCGACCAAAAGTATTCACAGGGCCGCCGTGCCGTACAGCGTAGGCTCCCTCGTTGCCACGACTTTGGAGGTTGAATAGGCCCGACGTCATGATGTCGCTTGTCGAAGTTTTTGTCATATCGTTATCCATAACCCCTAAGTACTGTAATGGCACTACATCTGCTTCGGATTCTTCAGCCGCAGTTCCAGGTCTGGGAGGGCGAGCTACATAAAATTATACAAAATTGTGAGCACGTAACATACAGAGAAATGAATAACAACATACCTCCGCTAGTGCCAGCTAAGGCTGGATCCTCATCGTATTCAGGAACGTAGCCATCTGACTCAGCATTCAGCACCGAGTCGTCGGTTTCTTGACGCATGTTCAACAGTATCTCGTGAGGCACACCACCGTCTGCAGGGAGCATATCCAAGCGTGACTGGTCGATCTTGATATCCCCATAGTATTTCGGATTATTTATACGTAGCCACTCGAGTGCTGCAACAACCTTGTCCCGTCGTACTTGGAACAGCCGAAGCGAAGCAGAATTCGGGATGCGACCACGTCCAATAAATGTCACAGACAGTACGCTCGCCAAGACCTCTGGTTTTTGCGGCATTAGATCCCCTGCAATCATATCCGCAATTGCGTCCGAGTTGAGCTCAAAGGATGTAACGTTGCCTCGCAAGGCGCCTTGGAGCTGGTCGTCGTCTAGCCCGTGGCGGGCGGTCGATTTGGGTTGAAGTTTCATGACGAACACTCGAGGGTATACTCGTGCGATGATTAACTGTTCCGCAATCGTGAGACAAGAGAGCACCTCGGGAACTTTGCCCACCCATAGACCATTAGCCAGCGAGAGCTTCGGCGGAGTAGGTACATTTTTCTTTAGAGTAGATGGTTATTATATACTTAAGAACAAAAAGAAAGTAATATAGAATGATACTGACTTTAAGCTCGTGAACGCACTCTTTGCATACGTTGACCATCCAACCGGTCTCCGTTTCGATACACCCGGCTTTCTCCAGCAAATAATCCCCTACTAATTCATGGGCTGGGTGGCTTGTAGACGGCTTGAGACGGTGGATGTTCGGGATCTTCTCCAGGGCCGTTGCGGTTATTTCAGCTGCTCTTGCATTCAACCAGCGCGCGCACACTGCGCAAATCTCTTTGCGAAGTGCTTCAGTCGTGGTCCGTTGGTGAAACGCCTTGAACCGAGACAGCTTGTCGGACTCGGGTACCGACTTGAGAAACTCAGAGTCCAGTGGGGCGGTATCCTCAGCCTCTCTAACTTGCTCTTGACGATTGTTGGCAGTACGCCGGGACTTCCTCTTGCGTCTGGCCGCTTGGGTGCGACGGGCTTCTGATTTGGGCTCCTGTCGAACCCCCTCCTGCTGAGCCATTTCAAGGAGTCGACTTCGCCAGTAGTCATCTTCACGGAAGACGCGCTGTATCAAGTTCGATTTGTTGTCTTTGAGTCGTTTTGTAAGCGGGAAAGTTAACGGATGGTCTGAGCTAGACTCTTCGATTGCGGTAACGATTTGCTTGGCTGTAAGCGCCTGCGACACCGACAGTTCAAGGTTAGAAGACCCAGACATTAAGGAGAATATAATAGGTTGAAAATTTGAGGATAAACTACACGTTTAGGGATGTCGTGGCATGCACCAAGGACACTAGTATACCATGCCCGTTGGTCTCCGGTAACTCGAAAATTCTTGCCAGCGGCAAAGGAAATCTAAAAATGACTCGAGCCCGTCAGCCGTTGTCTAACCTAAACAGACAGCAGGCTCGGTGAAGTCAACACGCGTACAGCCAACTGGCAATAGTGTACCGGCCTTGTATCACCGTGCTGATTCACTCCCGGCACTGCGACGGACGTGCAAGACCGCTACTTGTATGTTGGAGTTCAGGCTGAATATGATATGGTAATTAGTAAATTCAAATATACGCTGAGTTACACGCACGGGGTTACCATATACAAACATATCTCTCCACCGTGCTGATTCACTCTCGGCACTGCGACGGATGTGCCAGGCCGCTGCTTGTACGTTTTGGGTCAGTGGCGTTCAGTGCGCTGGATAACATACGCGAGGTTGGCAGAAGTGGATAAGCCTTCGAGCACGATGTCTACAGGGTATAAAAAGGTGAGCAGGAGCGGCAGTGGAAAACCAACACTCATCAGCCAGTCATGTCTAGTGCCCACTCTATTCCTTCGACCCAATCTTCTTCTACCAGTTCTTCGCCGAGTGCTGAGTCGAACGATATCCCTACGCTGCCGCCACCAGTGTCAGCAATCCCGTTAACACTCTATGAGGCGCTGGCTCTTTTGAAGTCGTCACCTGGCTGGATCGGAAACTCAACTGGTTTAATGCGGGACGCCGAATGGGTAGAAGATGGCCGAAGCGATTCCATGTACTTTCGAATCAAGCAGGGTACCGATGTGGGCAGCCTGCCAGTCGACGAGTCTGGGAACGTGAAGGTGAGCTGGATTGGGGTGGTGGGTGCGAAAGATTCACATATCACGCCTCACGCCGACTTCCTAGTAAGCGCTATCATTACATAATCATGTAGAGTGACTTCTAACGCCTTTTTTCAGCCCCATTTCCGCAAGCTGTCCACGCATAAACGCGTTGTGCGCACGATTCGTCCACCCTCTGCCGCTCCAGAGATCGACCAGCTATGGAATGAATCAATCAAGGGCGCTAAGGTCATGGTCGAGAGGAGCCGCCGCATGGCCGAAGGTGGCGGAGAGGCAAAGATTGGCCACTGCTTCCTCGGCGATGATGGATCTATTAGGACTCGTAGTGCACTATTTGAGGTAAGACAATGATTCCGTTTGATTGCTCGGCCAAACTATAGACTCAACTACCCGCCAATTGCAGAGGAATGGACATCCGTGGGAAGGAGGTGAGCGGTACTTGCCTTCTTACGCACATAAACTAAGCTCCCTAATCGTATAGATACACCAGAGGGGTTCCGATACTCAACGTGGAAGATCCCGGAGAACGTTCGTACGGATTTTGATGGCGTACGAGACACCAACTTTACGCCGCGGGTGCTCGAGGCTTATGACGCGCTGGATAATCTTATCCACCCCAACGACGTGGCTGAGACGCTGACAGGATCACTCGCCTACGTGACCTGTACATTCGAGAGGATGTGGTTCAAGGCAAATAAAGCGCCTTGGCAAGTGTATGCCAATCTTGTAAAGGTCCAGCTTATTGCGCCGAATCCCGCTCCATTGTTGCCAGTCGCGTCGTCGTCGAAGCGAAAGGCGTCGGAGTTGGATGATGATGATGTGCCTGATAGGCAGCCGAAACGCCTTGCAGGAACGGCTTAGGACCAGTTTAACGCAATCGCTCTACTTGCTCGTGTACTGAATGACTCGTTTGTATAACACTAATCTCGATATATAATGAACGAGTTTAGCTGTCTTGGCGCAGGGGAACTTGAAGCGAGGGGTTTAAATGTCAGTTCCCCTCAAGCACCTAGCGCTTCTCAATGAGGGCGCGACGATATAAGGCGTAAACTTTCATAAATTGCCGAGCAAGGTGCTGTCGCCGGGGGCGACGCTCTAGAATTAGATATATTTGGTTATATTAATTGTCCTTGACAAATCCTGACTCAAGCTTCACACGCGCCTTGTTTCCCATCGGGTGTGCGCTGTTGCCTGTACTATACATTTGCGTATGGGCCAGAAAATTTTGACGAATCGGTCCACTGACCATTACGGGAAGTCACCCACTGTACAATCTGAAATCTGGCCAACACAATCTGACCAAGATATGGTCTGACCGTCTACGGAAAGTCGCCCGCTACTTGATAGTCATGTAAGTAGATGCATACGAGCATGCTAAGCCCGAAGAAGAGTCCCTAACAAATGTGTAAATATAGGGAAATGTCTGTGAATTCGATTTGCGCGTTAGCATGGTCTTCCTTTCAGGGTCGTCAGTCATGCGACGGTGGCGTTCACGCCGTCAGCCACCTGGTCAGCCACAATGATAGACGACGAGATAAGTGGACTATACAAGGAGATATCTCACACCGTACCTGACGTGTGACGCTTGATAGGCTGATGCTCCCCTATTCTGAGAAGAAACGCGGTTGTTGAACGCATTTGCGGCTATCAAACATCCCGGCCAACGCGATTGCAATGCTCATTAAGTCAGTGCGCGACCCATCGCTGAGGGTCGCAATGAGTATAAAATGCCCATGCTGGTACCCTTTTCACTCAAGACCAACTCAATCGTCTTACCCTCCTCAAAGCTCTTCTAAATACCAGTGAGGTTCGTCAAACATATGGTTCAACCGCACACGCTGATAGCTCACTCGTTTAAAATAGCATGAAATTTTCCACGATTCTTTTTTCTGCCATGACCTTGGTCACGGGTGCAAGCGCTCTATGGTGCTGCTGCCAGAGCGAGGAGCGTTCTGAGAAATGTTGTAACCAAGTCGGAAAGGGCGATACCTTCTACGCGTACGGTTGCCGCTTTGAATTTCTTAATATATTCGTCGGTGGGCAAACCTGCGACGTGGGCCCAGACGCCTCCGTCAAAAGAAATTTTGAAGACTGCTGCGCAGATATAGGAAGCAAATATAAGTGTTTCTGAGGTACGTAGAGCTTGTATCAACTAAAATCCTGTAAAACTAATCTATATCTTGGTGTCCACCCCTAGATTGTCCGGATTTTCACTACTCAGCTCAAAAATGTAGTTTAAAGATCCTGAATTGTAGACCCGAACGACTCGTCAGCCACTACTTTATCTTTCTCCTGCGAGAGTTTGGCTACAGCGCTATTATAGAACATAAACCCATCTTAGTGAAAAGTCGCTACAGTCACACCTGCCTCAGCGCATACCATATTTCGGCTGCGTGGCTTCTTTCAGTTGCAGATGGTTGCCACCTGTTGGGTTTGCTGAGGTCCAATAGAGGCCATTCCGGTAGAAACGGCTTATACCTAGTAGAATGTCCGAGCGTGACGAGTTATGTAGTAGTTGGGTCGAGTGTGAATGGGCAGTATATGCGCAGCACCAATCACCTATGACACGCAGGGACTTGTAGGATACAATCGAGCGACTTTGCGAACCCATAGTGCCCCATCCTCCACTCACTCTCACACTCTTTGCTTGAACATCGTTATGTGTGGATTTATACACATTAATTTCTACAGCTCTTCGTACTGAAACGACCTACGAGCTGGTTGCAAACTCGATTTTTAAATGATTCTCTGTTCAGGTGGTTTTGGAACTTCGTGTTACTCGGGGAGCTCGTATCACTGGTGTCAAAAGATTCGTTGTTTTGAGCAAATATTGGTTGTTCAACTTCAGCTTTTCTTTCTAATATTGCGCTCACTGATACCAGAATGAAATATTCCACTCACCAACCGAAAACCGTCCTCCCAGTATGCGTCTTACGTCTTACGTTGGTTCAGTAGCATTCCTCTCGAATGTATGCGCCATTTTAAGAGAGAGAAATTGAGGTCTACTCTTCTGAAAGCTCTTCGTAATACACTTACGCTCGGTTTGGTACCCACTGATGATATTCTAGATACGATGTCTGTTACTCTTGGTCTACGTTTCTGCTTCTTCGAGAGCTGGTCACGGGCACATGACAAGAAGATGAGGAATGTTTATTTGTGTGGAAGTGGATAGTATGAATGATTTGTAGAAAATGATTTGACCAGAGGCAGACCGAAACACGGCTGATTTCCATATGCGAGGGCGGTCCAAGTGGCAGTGTGGCGCGGAGGCATTTTAGTCTTACCTAACCTGTCACACAAGCGCCGAACTGATGTAACTTGACTAGCTACGACGACCGTACCCTGGGCCATCCCGGGCGGGCACACGACGACTTTTGCTACACCGATGGCGACGACGA
>WSTJ01000402.1:0-26180 GCA_019623705.1 Ceratobasidium sp. 428 | reverse complement strand
TAGAACATATGACCACCACTGTATCTCCTCTTGGTCGTAACAGTCCTTACATCACCAACCTGACCGTCTTGCTTTGCGGGTGGTTTGCGCCGTCCTGGCCCGTTATCGAGGCATTCAAACATATGCCTCAGAAATATCCTAGCCTCTACTTGGTGGTACTTGGCTCGGAAGAATACTGTAGCCACCCATGTCAGCGGTCGTTGTTACGACGACTCAACCCTCGTCGTCGCAACGACGGTAACTGGTTGCCGACCCTCGTCGTGTCGACGACTCGGAACGACCGGTTACCATACTACGAAGAGGGTTGTCTCGCCGACAGTATAGTAGTTTTTGACTTTACGCAATTGCAAACATGTAGATAGCTCATCGTGTGGCTCATATATCATACAACACTTCTATTCCATTATGGGTTGAGGTAGACACGTGAGACGAGATCAATAATTCTGTTGCATCGACCAGTGCGCATTCACCATGCTACATGTAGAGAGTACGGAAAAACGTTTGAAGACATGACAAGTCTGTAGCTGAACAGCGCACTCAGTTATTTCAGCTGCATTGCTCCCAAACACGTTTACAAAGGGCAATCTCTGGCTGTGCCTGTCATAGGGTAAGCTTCTCAGGCGTATAATCATAGGCTTACTGGACTCACTGTGAGCATGTGCTTGCCGCGATCAAATGCATTTTCGCTTAGCTGCTTCCATACGTCTCTCTGTCGCATACAGTAGGCTCGATATCCGTGCCGCAACTTGACATCATTTGAGGTAGCCAGTGCGGCCCAGGCTTCAGAGCGCGAACAAAAGTCAAGGATAACAGACGCCATTTCTCGGCGCAGGAATTTCTCCTCTTCACGCCAGCGCTTGTATCGCTCCCGTCCTCGGAACCACTCAAGCCGGTTTGCTAGCTTTAAGCTTAGTGACAAGCATAGTTGGCACAGGGTATGTCTATACTCACCTTCATTCAGCTGCTCCTTTACTTCAGGTTCTTCGTCTGGCGCATCGACGGCTGTGATAGACCAGAACCAGGGGAGCTCCTTATAACCCTCACCGATGTTTCGATCCTGGGTGAGAATCGTGGTGAGTAGCTTTAGGTCCTTAGCAAGCAGCGGCTGAAACAGGTTGGTATCCTTAACGGCTTCCTTTCCAGTCTGTCCCAACGCAAACAAAGCGGTTCTAGAGTTTTGATACTCCCAAACGGCCAAATCTACGCGCTTTGACATCCTGTTAATAAGTGTTTGCGCCCTAGTGTTTTGGATCTCCCCCGTGGCGTGCTCCTGTTTTCCTTGAATAAGAGTTGCTTTTTGAATGGCTGCAGTCTTCAATCGATGCACCGCTCGCAAACAAGCAACGCGCCGGAGCTTGTATTCAATCTTCTGTACGCGCTTTGAGCGATCTGTCAAAGAAAGCTGATCCCCGAGACGTCCCAGTAGGTACAACTTTGCTAGCTCCGGCTGACCATCAGTCTCTTCGGCAAGCGAGTCAGATCGTTGCGACGACGAGGGGACAACATCAATGAAAAGCAACGCGTTGTTTCGATGTCGGATAATGCGAGAGCTGAGTGTTGAACGACGATTAAAGCACTCAAGCTTCTGATGGTCAGTGATATGCTTTCCATAAGATTTTAAATCTTGCGTTAGTCATTGCCTGACAATAGGATTGGTGAGATCGTCGCTTCAACAGAGCATATACCCACTGTTGATGCTCAATCTCAAGCCCTTCTGAAATCCAAGCAGGAGCAGTGAGACCCGGCTCCATGTCTTCCGACTGTTTCAGCTCTTTCCGCTCCAGCTCATTGAGGTCAAGCAGAGTGCGGGTCATCGAAGTAGCTGATTGGTGTGAATATAGTCAGCAAGCTTACAGCGGAATCGGTCTTTAGATACATACCAGAACTCTCCTTAGAAAGAAAAACGCTGGTCATCTGACCAGTCTTGGGATCACGGTACGGCTTGGTTGAGAGACCCTCCCAGTGGGTACGGAGAGTTAGTGATATGGACGCGTTGAAACGTTGCCACTGCTCTTCCTGCTCTTCGGCCATGCGAACAGCCTCTGCATATTTGGTCAGTAGGAGCGCAACTACAGCACAGTTAGAAGGTTGGTCACAGAAGAGCACAGGACATTACCAATCAGGATGATTTTGCGCCAGTTCCAGTCATTCATAGTGCTGTTGAGGCTGTCGATGCGAAAGCCTGGCCCCGTCTCTGAGGAGCTACGAGCTGCTAAATTGAGATCAGACCAGCCACGCTCACTGCCTTCAGCGTCAATACGAGCCACTCCTTCAATGTGATTTGGGGAGTATTCAGCAAAGCATGGATCGATGTGGGAGACGATGTGAAACTTGCCAACACCTCCGAAAATTCGCTCCTTCACATCAGCAGGAATGTCGGGTATCATCAATGTTGCAAGTCGATCGAAGAAGTTTTTGATCCAATGACAGTAAATATCGTACCAGATGCCGATGCGCACTGCTCCCTCCAAGAATAGCATAACAATAACGGCTACAATCGCACGGTCAGTGTATGCAAACCTGTTGAGACAATGTTAGCACTCCAATACAAGGTTGATCAATCGATGCTAACCGTTCGCCTTTGAATAGGTTCACCATGCCCGAAGGCATGTAGAAGGTGTGGCGTCCACAAGTTACGCCGCCCACTCCGGACTCGGCGACACCGATCTGTCGCACCCATGTGTCATTGGCAGCGCGATGATTACTACACGCGGACCCCTACGTCGCAACAACTCGGTCCATCAATAGCAACCGACTACACTACAAAAGCAAACACATACTCGTGTACTCTGCTTATATGCGGAGTCATCAATAGACTCCAAGTATGCCTTATAGCTGGTCTGGTTGATCCAGTACATCGTCCCATCGCTGAGGCACAGGTCGTGCTCATCATAAGACTTGTTCTTGCGTGTGAGCTGAAAGCTACCATCGTACGAGATGTGCTGATTGTACAAGAATCTGTGAAATTTGAAGGGATCAATTCAGCGTCCTATTCATATTGCCTACGATGGTCAAAGCAGAAGTTGTCGCAACGACCAGTCGTCGCGACGGCTAAACTGTAAAGGGGGTATTTTCCTTAGATTAGGTAAACGTACTCTTGTCCTGCTACAACATCTTCTCGGAAATAATTCACACCCAATCGTGGGCAAGCGGGACATCGGAGTGCCAAAATTTTTGCCTGAGGACTTGCCTGTGTAACAGCACCTGCATGCTTGAGATTTTGGAGGTGGGTCCAGATTCGTACTGCGCGAAGGAACTCTCGGAGGCGGTTGGCATGTAGGGAGGGCATGATATTGTTGGTTGACCGTTGAAGAGTAGAAAAGAACCGACTAGCTGACTGTTTGGATTCCGTACTAGCAAAGTGAAACATCCTCATTGCAGCAAACGTAAATCCGGTTGAAGGTCTAGTGTCGGAGCACGGTAGGATCTGCGCTTGAAGCAGCTGCACGTTGGACTCAGGAGCGTTTGTACACCCGCAGAAAAAGACTGAAACTGTGTGTATGCCAGTGAGGTCTCCAAGAGTGAAAGCTTCTCTGTGCCCCAGCCGACAAGGTGAAACATGAGCCCCCAGTGTGATAGTCAAACCCTCTTCGCCAAGAGAAGTACGCGACCAGGCGCTTCCAGTCCATCTCCGGATGCGATGCGTAGGAGAGACAACATGCCTGGAGAGAACACATTGTTTGCAGAACTTTGGACAAGTAATGCAGTTGTCGCAACGGAAATCGGCCAGTTGTTCTTCATTGCACCAAAGGCAGTTGTCAAACGGAGGAGAGTGATGCTGATATAGCTGATCCAGGTACAAGTTGCAGAACATCTTCGTCCACTGCTCAAGCATTTCATTCTGACCCTACAGACTAACTTTAAGAAGAGAGATAGCACAATTGGGTGCAACTGACCTTTCCGCTCGAGGATTTCTGTGGAGTAGAGGTCTCAACGTCATCCAAAAGCTCATCGAGCATGGTCGCTGCTACGCTAGGCTTGCCTATGAGCTCTTCGTTGAGAGGTTGTGGAAGGATTGTTAGGGGCTGCTCCTCTGCAAGCACTTCCATAACATCCTGATTCAAAATCACCAGGTCTGCAGACTCTCTCAGTGCGGCTGCTGCCTTCCGCTTTGAAGATGCTGTCTCTTTAGCTTTGACTACTCGTTGTGAGCCTGACGCTTCCATGTTGAACGATTGGATAGGCTTTGGCGCAGTGCTGCTAGTCATAGGGCGACCTGTGATGTTTTTACTCCTGCGGTTTGGCATGACGGAATAGGGAGATGGATTGTTGAATGTAGAGGTACAGGTAAAAGCGGAGTACAAGACAGAGGCGACTACCTAAGCCCTCCCCAACTACTACCAGTTCTTGCGTGAGCCCTTTGGTGCCTTGTCAATCGCTTCCTGTGCAGCATGTGTACGTTTATGCTGCCGCTCAGTCCGACGTGGGAGAACCTGGGGCGCATCTACCGTTAGAGGCTCTGATGAGCCAAGTGTATGGTCAGCAGGCTGTAAGTGAGACCCTGAAAAGCTACAGCTTACCATTGCTATGGCTTGGTAACACGTGCTTTTGAGAAGCAGACGTTTCTGCTGGCTGGGCTGGAGCTGGTGGCGGATGTGAAACACCCTCGGCGGTCTTGGGAGTGTGACTGGAGGAGTATGAAAGAGCGGGGGCAGGCGCTTCAATGAAGGATTGGCTGGTGAGCAAGTGTCTTGAGTCGTCCACTACATCTTGGGGACAGAACTGTATGAGCAAATTCGAGGCACAAATCAAATTCAACGAACCTTGGGTGAGATCAGGTGAGTCGTCGCGACGCTTTATCGTAGCCTCCGACCAGTCGGCCTCTTCACCGACCGATGCAGCCTTGAAAGAAACGGCTCCTAAGCAGATAACGAGTTAGTCAGATCTTAGCTCAGGGCTGGCACGCAATATGTGAACCTACGGTTAGTCAAATTACGTATACTCCGTTCACATTCCTCCAAATCCTCGTCCGAGGAGGATACGTCGTCAAGATTGAATTGCTCAGCACTAGTGTCATTTTTCACAGCAGAGTCCTCATCCAAATCATCCCAGGCTGAGGCTTTGAAACGAGTGGTGCGAGCTCGTCGCGTCGCTGGCTTTGGCATATCGTTTGTGGCGCCTAACGTAATATCCGGGTCGACAGCCTTCAGTTGACTGTAAATACTCGCTAGCTCTTGAGGGTCACTAGGAACTCCGTTTGTCACCTTGTGCACAGGAAGCTGATGTGCCGGCCCAGAAAGCACTTGGTGTTTGAGGTGCGCCTCAACAACCGCCGATTGCCAAGCCGTGGAGCGTTCATCAGAGGTTAGTTTGAGCACACGGTTAGTCTCTTGCAAAGATTTGGCAAGCCAGGTAGACATTCGCTTCAGCTGAGCTGCTGTCTGCTTGATGACAGCTGGAGTCATGATTGTGCGCAGCTCATGGGTCATGCGTTCAGGACGGGAGGTCGCGACGATCAAAGTCATAGATACGCGAGCAACTGCCCCAATCACCTGTTGGACCCCAAAGGGCCCACCCCGCCATGTGCCGCTGGCCGCATGGAAGAATCTATTTGGGGAGCGCAGCCATGTGATCAGGGTTGACAGAGCCAAGGCGTCATGTGCATCCAACATGGCATCGAAAACCCCAACGGGCAGAAGGGTAGATATGAGATGACGAAGCGAGTCTTCCACAAAATCCATGGAGAAATGAGGATTGAGGGGTTCGGACGGTGAAACCTCGGTTGTCTGAGTGTGATGTCAGCAAAGTTGCTACAACAAACAATCAGGCGCTTACGTGAACCGGACCCAGGGACTCCATTTTGATCGTCAGGTCAACCAGTTTCGACATGGAGCAGTCCGAGGTGTTCAAGTCTCGCAAGTCTGCAGCTGTGCGCTCATCAAAGGGCTGGTAACGGTGGTGGGTTCGGGCCAAAGGAAGACCATGCCAAGAGGCTTTGGACTCGGCGTTGTCAGAGCCTTGAGACGTTTGAAGCGCATATAGCTTGGACTCCGGGGTGTATTTGACCTGAGAAGCTCTTGGCTCGTCGCGACAGTAGACATCATAGCAGAGGGGAGCATCCTGGTTTTTGACATCGACGCAGGAGAACTGAAAAATGGCGGACTCGGAAAGTTGTCCCGACTGTCCGGCGAGTAAGTGGAGATACCAAGCCTCAAGTTCTTTGCGTAACATATCATGTGGGTCAATCAGCCGCCCCACAGAAGTGGGACAGCGGCTGGACGATACATACTCAGCCCCGTTGGGTGAGCTGATCTTCTTCCAAGGAACAGGGCCTACGCCACCTTGCCAGTCTATAAACGGCCTTAGCGAGACTCTGAAAAGCAAGGGATGACTCACGCCAAAGATATGTTAAAAAAACACGAAGCCAGTCTCGTATGATGTCGCGATGAACATCGGTAATCTTCTCCACTGGAACCATCGGTCTGTGAGACCCATGGGGATCTGGATGCACCGCCTTCTCCGCCGTCTCTACCAGCCCGAGCGGTTTATGTCCTTTTCAGACTAAGCGTTGGAAGAGAGCTCAGGCAACACATTGATACGAGCGCACCAAAGGTTTTCTCTAGCCATGTTAAAAATAAGTCCCGCATCTGTTCCTCAACGTCACTGTTGTAGAGAGACTTAATTGACGGGGACAACGCACTGATTTTGATGGAAGGTGAGCAAGACAGACTGCGCATGGTCGTCGCGACGTACAGAGAGCTTTTCATGGTAGGATCATCAGGGGTTCCAAAAACCGCCAAGCAGTACAAATGAATAGGTAGCGACGCACTCCACGCGTGAACTTGGTTAAGCATTTGCCATGGGAACAAGCGAAGTAGCCTAATCAAGGGAAGCAAATCAGACTTTCTTTTATTGAGACCTGGTACTCACTCTCTTAGTGCATCCTCGGACTGCTCGACATAGTCCACTTGCCCCCCGGTTCTGATGTCTTCAGCAAGCTCCTCGAAACGTTTCCACTCCTCGGGTTGATCCTTTTTGAGTACACGGATGTGCTCGGAAGTCGCTTGATTGCGAGCATCTAGGTAGTTGAGAGAAGGGTCTTCAGCACGGAGCTTGTGAGTGAGAGCGGTGATCTGAGCGCTATGCTTTCGCATGACAAGCATGCGAGGTGTGTATGTGTTTGTTTTCTTGCGAAGTTTGAGGACAGCGCCATCCCCCCCTCGGCCTTTAGAATGGTTGTGGAACCACTCTCCCAAACGCTGCAAGAAGAAATGTTAGCGTCTGGTGCTTAAAAACCAAGAGCCCACCTTGGCAAGATGAACACGTCTATCTTCATCAAAGGTGAGGGGATTGACATCTTTTTGATGGACATCGCGCTCTGGAAAGGCGGCATAGAACTCTTCGATGACGCGATGAACAAGGCGATTGCGGGGTGTAGACTCGCCCGGAACCTTTTTGTTGGAAGCGAGCTTCCCAGCTATCCATTCGTCTATGAATTGCGAAAGAAAGTCGGCTTCCTCAGGTCTGAAACTGGGAGGAGGCATGGTGAGAGCAAGCGAAACTGATAGGTACTAGCAGCAGCCGGACCTTTAAATATGCATGGCAGGTTGAGAGAAGATTCCCGGTGGGGCCTGGTGTTCTACAAAAGTAAACACTAAAACGTGCAGTGCTCGTCATTGAGGATGAAACAGCAACACCATTGCAAGTCAATTTACGTTAGAACAGGGGGTCTTCTCGTTGTGAGCGAGTTATAGGAACATCTTGCTTGATGCTCGTACTCTAATGCCAGTCGGAGTTAAAATTTTCGCTTTTCTGAGGATTGACAACAATACATAATTGCTCATTGCATCTCCTATGTACTGGGTGGTGATGAGGAAGAGAAGCGATCTTCACTTTCCATACCCAGATGATTGTAATAACGGAAGGGGTCGTCCGGCCAAGGAGTGTTGCGGTATCCGGAACGTAAAACAGGGCGCCTGCTTGAGATACCGCGCTCTAGTTGAAAGGTCAGATAGTCTTCAAGAGTTGACATCTGATCTTCCAAGTCCGCAGACGGCTTAACAGTCCTTCGTAGGCCACGCCTTTGCCAGTGGTAAAGTGTATGGCGCATTGCTGCCGTCGCGACGATCACCCGCATCGCTCCAGTGAAGCCACCACAAAGGAGCCCAGAAACGTCATCGCTGATACCCGAGTGATACACTATCCAACAGACATATGTGGCGACGCTCCACTGCGAGTGCTGAGAGTGAGAATAATCAAGAAACGCGTCCGGTAGCTCGAGGGTCGTCGCGGCGCTAGCAGTGGTCAGAGTATTGAGGTTTATTCTGGATATTATCACTGGATCAGAGGTCTCAGCGCGGCGCTATAACTTATAACAGTGAGCAGAGGGGAGCACAAAGATCAGGCGACGCACCTGTGGTGGAGAGAAGCGCTCATACTGTTCAGCAAGCTCGATCAACCGTTTGTATGCAGGCCATCGACCCAGAAGTGAGAGAAGCGTGGTGAAAACATCCTTGGACAGTAGTCGAGGTCGACTTGGTAGGTCCGTGTATGTGTACTCGGTAAACCCGTAGTCGACCGTCGCGACGAGATATTTTCCTGCCTCGTCAGGATATTGCAAGGTAGCATCGGGATGCGCTACTAGTCGTAGAACATCGGGAGCGCCAGGTTCTCGCCACTGAAAAACATTTTCGTAATAAGACGTGTTGTGCTTATCCAGTTGCTGTTGGCCCAGACGAATCCAATGGGCCATCCGCTCAATATCTTCGCGATCCCACTTCTCCGGGTGATCGAGACGTCGAATCCCGTTAGGCAAACGCCTCCTCGACACTAGTGCGTGAGTCTTCGAATCGAAGTCCGACCCAATCGCTTCCCAGTCGATCAGCCAAATGAGACCCTGCCACGCTTAATCCCTGGCGTCAATAATCGGCAGATCAGAGTAGCACCAGTGGAGTAATTACGTACCGGCAAGGAAGTTGCAATATTCAAACACCAGGAATCGCTCCTGTTCGATTTCCTGCTGTTGTGGTGGCATCCTTGGTCGATAGTCATGCCGTGAGGTACCGTACGTGCAAGGCCAGGCATTTCGAAGGCCAGATCGTAGCGTCGGCCCTGTATCACTATGTCAACTGATGCGCATCGGCGTGTATATGTACACGCACCCAGCTGATGTCGAATCAGCTCAACAAGACGGCCTCGAACTATCATTGTGTCATCGCGGACTAATATATCGCTTAGCGAGTCGTTCGTGCATCTATGAGGGCGTCAGTTCGATGAGCCAGAGTAGATCGTCGCAACGAAAAAAGACGAACTCGTAATAGTGAGTGGCGTCTTGCTCATCTACCCAGACTGCTGCGCAGTAGACAACAGCACCAGTCTGACGCTCTAGTAGCCGTGCCATGCCGGTCAGAGCAAAGTGACACGCCGGCAGGGTCTCCCTGCACAAGGTTAATTTTGCGCATCCCGCGTATGAAGTGTTTACGTACTCATTGACTCCAAATCGAATGGCATCGAAGTAGTCCACTCGTGCCATTTTGTCAAGTACGAGGCGAGCCGGCTGAACAATCGCATCTGGAACATATGAGTATGGGACAAATCAATGCAACCGACGCGTCGCTTCGCTGTCGTCCTGTTTGCAGGCACTGCTTGCCTCGCTACCAGCCTCAGAAGAGCTCGAAATCTATTTCACTTGGCTACATATGAGCTTTTCATTACATGAATGGAGTCTTACAACTATAACCTCGTCGTTCGACGAATGGCAGGGCTGCGAAGACGAGTTCATGAGGTTAGGGTGTGGTCACTGATAGCTACACGCATGTAAGCGTCATGACGTCATCAATTAAACTCGTGTTCTCTTCTCTTTATTAGCCCTGAGTCATGGATGCCTTGAGCCCGAAATGGGACAAGATTTAACATGTACGTTGACGCCAGAGATTTCACTTGTGATAGCCATTGAAAAACATTGTATATACAGCAAATACAGCAGGAGTCGCAGAATACAGGCGCGCAATCACCTATGCGCGTTTCACCCAATGCAACAACTCAGCTGCTTATCTAGCGCCGCTCGATTGGCTGCGCGACTTTGCGCTTCCCTCACTTTCATGCGACTTTCCGCGTCTGCTCTTCATCTTCTTCACAACTCTATGAGGTCCAGCACGTGCAGCAATCGTAGCGCCCGCTGGTTGTGGGACCGTGTCAGTGGTTGCGACGACTTGTACGATTACGAAGTCAATCATACCTGGAGCCACTCGTTGTTGAGCAGCGCTTGCAGTACGAGACGCAAGCGAAAGCAAGTCGCTTCTATCGCTGGGCTGCAGCGTCTTATGTGGAGCTTCGGCACTAGGAGGCGCAGCAGTGCTGCTCGTCGCGACGGTCGTTTCACGCTCCTTGCCTTTGCTGGCGCTACGACCTGTTGGACCAGCGCTTGAGACTCGACCGCTTCGTCGGGGAGTGGTGATCTCCACACAGTCCATCTGCTTACTTTTTTGACTCTTGTGGGTCGAGTCGGGGTCCATCTGCACACTATTCTGGGTCCTGATGGTCGAATCGTGAGCACTAATCATCGAGTTCAGGCCGGCAAATGGGTTGTCGTTGTTCGACAGGTCAACCGACACGTTTGATAGAACTGGGAAGGGATTGAGCACCGCTGAGGACGAGGGAAGCTGGAGGGTGGCAGGAGAAATCGGCGCAGGTAGCTGCGAGCCAGAGGCGTGACCCAGCCCAATGATTTTCCCGGCCAACTGTCCTTTCGTCAGGAGAGTCCTAGCAGGGACTCGGCCACGAGGCTGCTGCGGCGTTGACTCAGAGTGACCCGCAAAGCTCATGATGACGTCGCCGGACAAATCCGGGAGGTCGATTGGACTAGACGTCCCGGTGTTGGGCGGAGTGATCTCCAGGCGCAATGCGTTTGACGCGCTGGATATGGCTGTTTCCTGCTTGCTAGCGTCATATGGCTCGGAAAGTGATCGTCTTGCTGACTCGGCGGACTCGTCGGATGGGGGAAGCGAAACCGAAGGTATTTGAGTAGTAACCGGTCGTCCCGACGAGGATCTGCCTAAACGTGGATCTGAAAGCACCGATGTCGGTAAAAGACGAGGCGTGACCTGAAACGCACTCTGGCAATGGCTGTACTCAGCGCGGAGAGTGGGTGGATGAGATGGTGGACTCACCGGCCGTGGGACCGCCGCGATGGTATGAGGAACCAAGTCTTTGTCTAAGTATAGATTAGCTTGACACAAAAACCCTATACATATGAGCACATACCCTCCAGCACAATTAGCTCCGAGCTTAGGTCATCGGCGACAGCAACAGAAGAGTCGGCATGAAGCGGCCATCCACGTGCAGCGCTATCGGATACCGACGCGACGACATCTGGATCGTCGACTCCGCTATTGCCCGTTGCATTCGACCAACGGATTTGTCGAGGTGTCCAAGGGGTAACTCGAACGCCAGGCGGAAGCTGAGGTCGAGGTGCAGGAACTGACTCGTCAAGCGCGTGCTTGAGTTGCGTTGCCAGGTATTCCAGCAGCTCGTTCACCGAGTCAAGCTCATGGTCCGCAAACTTTTTGATGTTGGTGCCTTTCACTTTGCCCGAGCGGACGTAAGCGACGGTCGCAAAGATTCTGACAACAGCCACCAAAGGACGTATGGCACCCTCCCAACCTCCGAATATCTTCCCTGACTCGTGAATGAGCGACCTCTTGTCCACCACCCAGACGACATACTCTGTGACTTGGAAATGCTTGTGATCGTCGTGTCGCCAGTTGTAAAAGGCCTCGGGGAGCACCGGATCTTTCAGGATGCTGGCCAGGGTGGAATACCCCACAGTCTGCATAGCGTGCAGCCGAGGCTGATCTCCCTGCGGAACGTCCTGTAACTCATTTAGTACCGCTACAAGTTTGAGCATCCAAAAATCATACCGTTGGTGGACTCATGCCTGCGTACTCGTCAATCATCCTGACGCATTCCGGGATGAGACGATGCTGCGCTGAAGCAAGGCGCAGCTCTTTCGCAGCCTCCGGACTGATCATGGAGGTTGGTACGTGGCTGGGCAAGTAGACGTTTGCGGGGAAATCAAAGGTGCTTGAGGCTTTGAGATACATCGCGCTTTCTTGATTGTAAGTCAATTTCGAGCCTTCGGAAACCCTCGTTTGAAGATTGTCGGGACGACCACCTTCCACAAACTGGAAGATGTGCGGAAAAAACATAGTATCGTTGTCCTGCAAACGTCGCTGACCAAGTCGAATGTAGGCATTGAACACGGCAACGTTTTTTTTCGACCAGTTCCACGGATGGTCCAGACGATCCAGCGCGATTGGAATACGATTCCGCGAGACACACAGGTTTCGCCCGGAGCTGAAATCTTCGCCCAACAGTTCCCAATTAATTGGCGTCACCAACCCCTGCCAAGCTACATCTGCATATGTGTGATTTGCTTTATAGTGCTTCATGAGTATTCACAAAATGAAGATGTCTTAATAAGTGATTCAAATATATCTCACATCTTTGATGTACTTTTGACAAATGTAAAAATTTCCGAAATTTTGAGATAGCTTCAAACAATCAGTTGGAGCTTGGAGCAGCTTCAGATTGCTACGTGTGTTCTCCGGACATCTTTGAAATGATCATGTGATCTTCAGGCAACTTCAGTAGTATTGCATGTTCTTCGGGCAGCTTCAGAATCAATGTGAGTTCTTCAGACGGCTTCGGAATCAGTGTCCTCGAGTCCAAAGCACTTCCCAATGTATCCATCTTAATATAAATTCATTCCCAACTTTACTCAACAACTCCGAAGCTTTATGAAACTTCTCTTAGTGACATAGCATTTCAAATCCTAAAAGCCTCAAAAAGCACAATCACGTTGGCCTCACGCAACTGCTCTAGGGATCAGCTAGCACCTCATTGAGTTGAAGCTTGAGCTACTAAGTATGTACAGGTGGAAAATAAAAGAAACTGATTACAGCTGGTGGATCTAGACAAGATAGATATTCGAGGCATAAGTAAATACAGCACGAATGAATTTGAGTCCGACATCAATGGAAAGCCCATATCAGTCTATTCAGTCCGCAAGAGACAGCTTGAAGTGCTACAGGTTCTTGTAAGTTAGTTATAGGATGAAACCGGAGCACGGAGCAAATCTACTCACGAGAAGGGCGGGGTGGAGGCTAAAAATCATCCACGGAACGGAGATAATGGTTCCAGAAATGCTCCCGAAAACAGAACAACGGATATCGTCGGAGAAATTGACGATCCTCGTCGTGACATCCCGTCCATTGGTGTTTGCGTGCAACCCAGCGTGTGACTAGGCGCCGACACAACCGGCAGCGGATAACTTGGCGAGATCGGGCGGACGCGAGACTAGGATAAGTCCTTGTTAGACGGTGTCTCGGTAGTGTAGAAAAAAAGCTTACCCTCCACATCCGTCGCGACGATGGCGAGCAACCGCAGTTCGTGCAAGTGTACGCTCGCAGCCGGGACACCTGGCTAGTCGGCTACGGGGTGGGAAGGGGTGCTGAAGCTGGAAATCGAATTCGATTTCGGTCTCTGGGGTCAACGAGGCAGGGTTGTTCGACATCTAACGGATATGATTAGTCGGCGGAGACTGGATGTTGGTAAACACTCACAGTTGTATGAGTCTTGAGGCGGTACGTTGTCGGATTGGTTGTTGGTTGGTGGGTTGGTCAACTGCTGCTCGAGCAAGGCCCTTATATAGCCCGCGCGTTGGTGAGCGTGAGTTATCATGATGTCATGGAGAACAAACTTACCCCGCCTGTCTGTCGGTTGTGTCTTCTTTGATTCTGGCGTTCCATCGAAGTATACATGGTTCTCGAATAAATTGTAAAACAAAAGGGCGAGACTGCTGAAGCCGAAGTCGCCGTGTTTCTAAGTAAAACAAATTAAGCTGAGATGTTGCCGAGAAAAGAAGAAACTTACCGATCTCATATTTAGAAGCATGGTGGCGGCACCGGCCAACCTCTTCGGTTCACAGAGACTCGGCCGCCTGGGTTTGGTGTTTCGTCGTGTGTAGTGTAACGGCTGCCGAAGGTGGCGTTCTAAGATCCGGTGACGTGCCGGGGCGGGGGCGGGCGGTGGAGTGGCGCTCGCGAAAGAACTGGAAGGAGAATCGAAGCAAGAATTTGAGGAACTTGTTGCAAGCACGAAAAAGCAAGACGAAGGGGGCCGAAGCCCAGACTCACCAAATATGTCCTCGGCTGCTCAATTGATTGAAGCCGCCGATGGTAAGATGCGACGCGCGCTGGGAGCTGCCGTTACTTGATGCCGTGTTTGTTTACGCCAAGCCTGGGGCTGTTTGAGCAATATACTCATCGGGACAATACGAGTGGGACTTACGTATGTTCCGAAGTCGGTGCTGTTGCTGCCAGTACTCGAAAACGATGAATAACCAATACGAGGCGTATTTGTTCAAGTAAAAGGCATCGTGAATCGACAAGAGATCGGTTGATCGCGAAATACGGTATTGGTCGTCGAATAGGTGGTAGCGTGGTGCGAGGTGGCAGGTCATGCGAACGCGCGAGAGAGGGACAACAGACGAATATCGGCGATGGTTATGCACAGCGTGGCCGGTCGTGTAGAGTTGTGTGTGAAGGTTCGCATGATCTTGAAACGGCTGGAAGTGCTCCAAATAAACGAGTTTTTCGGAGCAAAATTTCGACAGGTGGCTGGGGAGCTCGAATATCGCCCGAACTCGGCCAGCTACGAAGCCTAAGGAGAGATGTTAGCAAGGTTTGGTAACGATTAGACAAAGTACTTACGATGTAACCCTCCAACGCTTGGATCGTTACGATCTAGCGGACGAAATAGCACGACATCAAAAAATCCGGCTCTGAATTCGCGTCCCTCTTCATCACGAGTAGTCGGGAAGGCCCGAACCTGGTCAGTTTGGGGAGGAAGTGTCGGATAGAACGGAAGGCGTGTATGTTGGAGTTTGCAGCGCCTCCACAGCCGGAAAAGACACTCTTCGTCGAGGGGGATGGTAGTTCCAGGTGGCACAAGCCTGCTGAGATAGTCGAACGTGGCCGGGATCAAGTCAGTCGCATAGTGTTTGCTAATCAGGTACGCCCCTGATTTGCGTCCGAGCGCTGGGCGCTTAGCCATCATGATCGTGGGGCTCGGATACCACATCTCCTCACCGTCGCCACGACTGTTCCCATCACCAGCGACTTCCTCTTCCTCCTCTTCGTCGGGTGGATCGTCGGCCGTCTTGTCTGTAAAGCGAGGGTCAAGTAACCTTCCGGTATCGTGCAAATAGGCACGTAAAAGCGACCACGCTTCCTTCTGCTGCAGGTAAGTTAGCATCTGCTGATAAGGATCCACATGATTCGTAGCGCGCCAAGGCTCTTTGACACAGTCAATGTGTAGCCGCTCGGTTATCTCGGTGCTAAATCCATCGGGCGTCCCAAGTTCGCGGATATATTCGGTATAATGGGTCGGTGCGTGAATTTTGGGAATGTCGTTGAAGCGGTCTTCATGGCTAAGCAATTTCGGGTTATCAGGATGTATGAATACGCCTTTGACTTTGTCGAACGTCTGCAGGTCGCGATCCATTTTCCGTAGATCGGCAGCCGAAAGCTCTGGCATGTGGGCGCGATACGTGAAATCGAGGATGCTCCTAGCAGCAACGACCGCCTCGGGCTTCTTGCAGCCGGCAACAACGGACAACAAGGTGCAGGCAAGTGCCTTCGCCTCTTTTCCGGTCCATAGACTAATAACCGAAATCCCTCGAGCAAAGTGTCTTAACCTCTGGAACCTCGGCATTCCTTTCACCCGGCGATCCATTTCGATTTCGCCGACCAACTCCATGCACCAGTTAACAAGATGCTCCCCGACCACACCCTTGTCCATTTGGTGCAAGAGATCCGGAGTCATACAGCCTGAAATATTGGCATACGGCAGGTCGATCCAAAACGGCCGAGTAGGGCGGATACCGAGCGTCGTGACCGCTTGTTTGTTCCCGTGGTGCCAAAGGAGTTTGAGCGCTTTAATGGTACGCCGGCGGTCTCGTTTTGGGTATCTTGCTGATAGTTGCCCGCGTTTTTTGAAGGGGATCCAGCAGGTCGGACAACGGCTGTCGCGCACACAGGTTACGAGCACCTGCTCGGGATAGTCGGCGAGGTACGCAGCCAGAATGGGGAAGACCCGACGCAAACCTCCGTCAGCGCATAGAACGTCCATGCCGACCCGCGAGAGAACCTTCAGAGGCTCGAGTATCGACTCCATACACGAGTGGAAGAGCTGCCATCCAGCCTCGCTCTTTTGGATCGGGTTCGAGATATTGCTCAGCTCCGGGACAGGGATGAAACCGACAAGTAACGTTGCTCGTTCGCTTGGCAGTTTTCGGATATTTTTACTGATATTTCCGATCGACATGTAGACGGGCCACGCCTTTTGGTTACCGCTGATCAAGGTCATTTTTGTCTTGTCCGTCGAGAGGATTATCGGCGCAATGGTCGCGAAGTCCCCGATGAGGTTCTGATAGTATCAATAGGCTAAAGTGAGCGAAGTTCGTACGTTTGTAGTGTGTGAATAATACTCACCTGCATCCGCCACCACCAATCTCCCGACCACATCTCGTCGTATATTCGATTAATTTTTTCAGGCGAATCCCAATGCAACTCAGGGGCGAAGCGCATGTCGGGGAGGAATCGTCGGTTCGCAAGTAGCCATCGTACAACCTCGCTAACGTCACGCTTCCACAGGTCCAAGATTTCGTCGCCTAGATCGCCCTCTACAACTACAGTTTCACGATACCACGGAGGTCCATGCGGCAATCTATTTATTTCACGCTTCAGTTCGGCCGGTGTGTTCCAGTACCAATTTTGGGTCTACGCGAAGCGGTAAGCGTTTGTCTCATATCGAGCTCGAGAAATCTACTTACTCTGGGTAGTCGGAAATACTCGGCCTCCTGCGCCTGGCTGATCGGGAGATTATCCAGCCATTCTGCTTCCTTAAACACATCCGGCTCGGCGAGTCTCGTCTCATACAATACCGGCACCCGTGCGTCGAACGGATAGACCTTTTGCGCAACCCCGGCTGTAGGATTGGGGTGCGGTTCTGGGAACAACGACGGACGAGTTCGCCTGGCAAAAGGATGGGGCCCTCGGTTCTATAAAGCAGCCAATCCACTCGATTAGCTCGCAACGTAACAATAAAGCTAAGGTACGCACTCTTAAACCGGGCGCATCCTCATCTTCGATCTCCTCCAGCGTAACACTGGGACTGCGGCGAGGCGAACTAGGTGTCTCATACTTATCGGAACAAATCAGAATAAGGTATGTCTGCGAGATGAAAACACTTACAGGCGCGGTCTCCGTTTCCATCTTAGCGTCGTCGTCGGCTGTCGGCTCCCAGTCCATGGCGTTGTCTGGCTCGTCACTGCGCAACTGTTCTGGCGTAACCAAAACTTGTTCGGACCCACGGTAGATCTGAACGGAAGGCTGGCGGGGCAAAGCATGGTGAGCATTTAACTCCGCTGCACCATCCGCGTTGAGTCCCAAGAGTCGTTGAGCAAGGCATGCAGGTCGCCACGTTATATGGCGCTCTAGACCGCCCGAGGAGTGGCATATCCTAGGGCAGTATGGACACTTGAACTCTTCGACAAACTTCGGCATTGTACAGTATGGGAGAGGTGAGGGGACGAGGGGACGGGGGGATGGAGTTCGATTGAGCGCAGAGTTCGATTGAGCGCACGATAAGTTGGTTCACTAGCAGAGTCATTCCATGTATTGCCAACCGAATGGCCATTAAATTCATGTTACGGCTCACCTTGGCACCGAAGATGTTTCGCGGCAAATGCTCTTGTGTTGTGTGCACAAGTTCGAAGAATATATGCGTGCGTATATTTGTTTCGTCCACCGCCGAGTCCCGGCCATGTCATTTGCCGCTTTTAGACTTCATGCGCCACTCGAGCGCCACTTCTATTCGGAAATTGTTCGAAGGCTTCGCAAGATTTCGTAACAACAGGTAATGTAGCGCCGACGTTTCATTGGCCAGGGTCCCGACATCCCTTTGCATTCGACCACGACTTATATTGCAGGATGTCGAACCCACTCGTACTCACACTCACTCGTACTCAAACTTGCAGCGCTCGCACTTGCACTCGATCTTCACCTTAGAGCTCCCATTCCCTCATCTTCGATAACCCCCACGATGTCGAATACTCGGGATCTTTCTCAACGCCTCCGACGTCCGAGCGATCGTTTTGTGCAGTACGGTACGTGACATATACACGAGCACGGAACGTCCTTGCTAACTTATCGTATAGAAGGTGACGACTTTCCTTCGTTATCGCAGAGTGTGGGTCGTCCAAATAGTACCGCCGCTGCACCTTCAAGCACCGCGGTCTTACATACGACGCAGCAGCCGGCGCGTAAGGGCAAGTCTAAAACCACGAACCACGACGACTTACTTCAACCCGACGAACTACCTCCGACGAAACGTCGTAAAGGAGATGTCGTAAGTGGGTGTATACTCGGTATGTTTTTCCTTAGTCTCTCCCCCGCCGAGCTGACGCACTTGCAGACAAACCGTACGAATCCCTTGCAACGGATCAAGACCGTCTCGAGTGGCTGTTCCAAGCAATCGAGCAGCTCGGAGACACCACCGATTTTCGGGGCGATCCCGACTATCAAGATGTCGGAACCCTTCGCGAGGTTTTCGACGAGTTGCGTGGCGATCCTCATGCTAACGACAACGAAGTTCCGCCGCGTCAAGCAGCTATCCATGTTGGACCTAAGGTTCAGGTAAGCACGTAGTAGAACATTAGGAACTTCGTTTATCTCACGCAAGTTTGATAGATTCGTCCAGGTGCACTGAAGACGCTCGGGGTTGACCATAGAGGTGCCACCACACTTGTTCCGACAAAGAACATGCCTCGGAACGCCCCCGTCCCGCCTTCTCAACCCAAGACGTCGACCACGAACAAAGCTCCATCGAAACCTCAAGCTCAAGCATCAACGGCCCCACAGGTAGTATGTTCATCTACGTCCCGAGTTGTGTAGGTTAGCTTACATGTTGTACAGACTAAAGCGACCTCTTCCGCAAAGACTGCACCGTCGATATTGCAGCCCACGCCCGCCAAGGCCAAGGCGTCCGGTTCCTTGAAGGTATCGCGCGCCCGCTTCGAGGAGTTACGAAAGGAAGCCCAGGTCAACAAATCGCGCACCAACGTGGCCACTGCGGGATCCTCTGGATCCAATGCGACTCCCAAGGCCAACGTCGTCGATCTGCACGGCGTGGCATCCAGCGACGAGGAGATCGAAGTGCTCGACCAAAACGTCAAGGCGCCAGGCGGTGCCGCGGTCCCAGCTGCGAGCGACGATGACGATGGAACGGAGGACCAGGCCGCTACAAACGCCAAGCAGCCCACAAAACGCGAGCAGTCCCAACTCTCCGCGTTCGACTCCGAATATTCCAAGCTGGTTGACTGGGTACTTAATCAGATCAAACTCAAGCTCGCTCTCGAACACGGCTGGCCCGAGGTTACCCCCGTCGTTGCCAATCCGCCTGATACGGGCGATGCGACAGTACAAGGTGCGCGTATGGTTTTGGACGACTGGCTAACCGATTTATGGCCCCGCGCGCACGATGAACTTCGCTCAGGGAAGCCCCGACTCCCGATCGAAAGCCAACACGTCCGTTATGTGAGTAAATCATTTAACATGTCGTATTCCGGCGTTCACGATTGTCTTAGATACGAAAGTCCCTGGCCCCAATTCGAAACCACGACATACGCGCGGCTTGTGACGGGCTAGTGCCCGCTTACTTCGGCCTTCATCAAAGCAACCCCGACCATATCCAAAAGGCCAAGGGCTTGCTGTTGGACGAGGCTTGGCTGTCCTCAGTAAGTAGCACGATATCTGTTTGACACTCGCTAACCATACGATCAGAACCTTGCGAACGATGACTTCCGATTTCAACACGATATAATCCGCGATGCGATTCACAGGGCGTGGTTCTCCCATTCGAAGAGCCTTGGAAGCAAAAATCTTGAGCTTTTTACCCCGTTAGTGCCGCTACCGACCATCGCTTACACGTGTTCAATCGTACGTATCACCTCCGACGGATAACCATATGCTAAAGTCAAGTTCAAGGTGCGCCAATGGATTGAATATTTCAAACAGGAGACAAACAAAGGTTTCGAAATCGACGCTAACCGCGGCGCGGCCTACTTCCGGATGTACATGAAAATGTTGAATAGCTTCGGCTCGACCAACTCGACTTGCGTGTTGAACGCACAATTGAAGATATCGTTACACTACGTGTGAGTATCTCTCGCACGACTCATTACATACTCATCATGTCTTGTTTCTGATTCGGCAGCAAGGGAAATGCGAAGAAGCCGCACGAACAGACGCCCCAGATGAATATAGGGCCCGATCACGCTCGAGACGAGGCAAGGTTGGCTGAGTTAGAGAATCTTTGTGAGTGTGAACGTTTGTGGCTATGATACACCCCATGTTTTAACATTATCTCCGCAGTGGGTTGTTCGGTGAACGTGAATCAGCCGTCACAGCCACATGCAAAGGGAAAAAACCGTGCTGGCCCTTCGCGTGATGCGTAATTCGTAGTGTCATGATCCGCGCGTATAGATACTGTTTTTAACTGACTCGTCCTCCTTATTTGTTTGTTGTTTACTCGTTTTACTAATGCTCAGCTTGTATATGTACATATATTTGTCCGATTTCAATAACCTATACTCATCGTGAGGCTTTTTCTTCGTGTACACACATCATTCAAATGGATTGAATGAGCTTGAAGGTACTTTGAAAGATGTATCTATGGATATGAACAACTTCAAATTAGAAAATCGCCCGTGCAAACAACTTTCAAATAAATAGTCTTGTCTTCAAACATCTTCGGAGTAGCTAACCTGTCCTTTAAACAACTGCAAAATTGAGAACTACACGTGCAAAGAGATTCAAACTTAATGACCTGCCATGCAAACAACTTCAAACTATGTCACCCGGCCTGCAAATAAATTCAAACCATATGACCTATTCTGCAAACAGCTTCAAATGTTATGAAATTTGTTGCAAAAAACTTCGAATTATATAACCTTTGGTGCAAACTACTTCAAAGTGAGGAACCATGACTATGAAGCAATTCATAAACCAATAAATAAGATAAAAATCACTTCATAGTTCAGCCATTGTTTTGAAGCTGCATACATGATATTTGAAGTTGGTTGAAGTAGTTACTAGGACTAGATAAGTAGTTCAAAGCAGACAGTGGCGCTTCAAACAACTTCAAACAACTTCAGATATACTCGATATCTTCAAACTACTTCACAAATAGGGGGTTGACTGGAGCTACTTCAGCATCTTCAGCAGCTTTAAAGTACTTCAAAGCTGACTGAAGTAAACCACACATTTCGGGATGTACGCAGTTTTCTAAACATTGTCAAACTCGTCGCAACGGCACTCTAACTCACCGGCCAAAAGATCACAATATGTCACGGCCATAAATGCCTCCTGTGAGTTGATTGGATGCTGTGGAGGCATCCAGGGCTTGAAGTCGAAGTCTGGTTTTCCGTAAACTGTCGGAAAAGTATTTTTCAGCTCTCGCCCCATTGTCGGCCCTGAAAATCATTGAAGTGCGGTTACTTTCGATACAGCTGGCTGACTTACCCAACTCTGCATGCACAAGCTGCATGACGCGATGTCTCAAACTTTCCGTACTTCCACTTCTGAGAACCTCGTGCAGGTTTAAGCTGGAAGTTCTGGACACATATCTCAGTATGTGATAGACAGACTTCAGCTAAGACACGAACTCGTATGCCTCGGTTCCCTGCTCCATATCGTCCCAAACGGCGCAGCAATATATGGCGACCCCAGACGCTCGGCTCACAATCCGAACTGTGTCGTCCAAAATCCGTGAAACCAGATTTCGTGATGATCGAGATCTTTGTCGCGACAGGTTAAGCAAGATCGTAGCGACAACCTCGTAGGCTCACCTATCATCCCGCCCCATGAAGTTCCCTGAAAACCCTATATCCGCCATCCTTGGCAGCAGCATCATTCCCCTAGGTCTTGCCATGAGCGGGCGCTGAAACCCTGGGTAAAACCTCTCAAAGCGCTGACGCTCATCGCTCTGAATTTCTGAGAGCCGATCCTCGGCCGGCAGCCACGTCTGCTTGCCAAACCAAGGATCATCATCGTCTGGCATAAAGTCTGCTGGAGCGGCTGTAGGAACGGGCACATCGTCCACCTCCATCGCTGTCGAACTAGACGCCTTGTAGAAGCTGTTCATCAAGCTCCATGGTTCGTGAGAGTACTTACTTTTGGCTGTTCTGTCGCCATTTCTTTTTTGGTGGGACGGTAAGTACTGAGGGAGTGAAGAATGCGTATGCGCAAGTCGGAGATCTCGGAGTTCAATTCGTTCCCACACCCGTTCCGCACTGGTACCACGCTGTTTAGAGATGTTTGGCGCGTGTGAACCTCCCTCAAACACGCAGCGCAAGCCGATGCCAACATTTGATGGCCCAGACTCACGGTATCTTGCCAAGTTTAAGACTTTGATGAAACTTAGCCCGAGTCGTCCGGATGCCCCTAACTTGTCGCAACAGTCTCTCGTAGTGGGAGATCTTAAGCTTGCTGTAGGCAATGTACATATAACTTGTAGTATCACAGTGTAACCGACAGAACGGTTTCGGACCAAAAAGACTTGGCAGACATAACACATCACATATCAAACGGCGGACCGTCCAGAAGCGGCACTTTTGCTACGTGTTTGCCGGCGGAATGGATCCGGCTCAACCAGCAGCTGTGCGTCTTTCTCGTCTTCACTCTCCAGCTCGTCTTTCTCCTCCGCTCCCGCTCCACGCACCGCATCGCTTGGCGTCTCTTCGGTTCCGTCGCCTTCTGAGTCCGCCGCGGACCAGCTCCCCTCTTGTGACTCCTCCAAAGACATCTGAGCCTCTCCTTCATCATCCTGACCAACTTCTGCCAAAGCCGCCACAGCACATTAGGCGTCCGCTAGAAGCCGTCGCGACGACTGCGGCTTACCTGTTTTTTTTTTTGCACGTCTCCGTTTCTTCGGCTCATTTTTCGGTGGCGAGCTTCCTGACTCCCGTCGTCTCGAGGACTTAGGATGCCGGTAACCCCCAGTCTCAGGCCCAACAGGCGCCATTTCGCGCTCCTGTCATCACCGACATGTTATTGTACATAGTTACACATTTCTTCCAATAAAACTCACCTCCCACTCGCTGGCCCATGGCAGTAGTCCAGTCGCCTCGACATCTTTCAGGTCTTTCTCCGCCGTCCACTCCTCCAGCCAAGCTAGACCTGGCGCGGATTCCGGCGCCAAACGATCGCGTAGCGACAAGCCCAGCAGATCGTACAACTTGCCCAGCGCTTTCACCCACTCCCAGGCTAGTTTCTCCACGGTCGTGAGCTGATCGGCCGTGAACGACGGTTTTACCGAATCAACAAATGGTGGATGCGGACCTTCCGCCCTGTGAATAAGCATGCAGTTGATGGCAAGTGTAACCACCAGTAACACAGGCCATTTGACGCCGAACGGTCCTCCAAGCAGGGTCTGGCTCGGCTGATGAAGCCAAGCATTCGGTTGGCACCAGTCGATGAGGGGGGCAAAACCCGGAGGTCCCTTGGTCTTGCTTCTTGTCTTGTAGAACGCCTCAGGGAAGAATATCTCGGCGGTTAGCGTAAGATACGTAGGCCCTTCGCTAAGCCCCGGCATTCTATTTTGCAGCAGCTGGATGACTGGCGTCGTGCTTGAAACGACTCTTCAGTCTCCTGAGCACTCATAGTTAGCATCAAACACAGACTAGATCGTCGCGACAATACCTGCGCGGGTGCAGCCCGATCATAAAACCCTCCAACTTTCAAGAGCTTAACATATATGTTGTTCGGATTTGGGAAGTATTGCATGAGCCGCTGCTCCACTGACGCTTGGAAAGTCTCGTAGTGCTGCCCAGAGTGAGCTATCGGTAGTCGATCGACGCGACGCTCCGAGATTTTCAGCAGGGATCGGGCGTAGTTTTGACCTTCAGGCAAGTAGCTAACCCGCGCGTCGCGGCCAGGCGTAGTTTTCCATACGAGGTCGAACTGTCCCGGCAACGGCTGCAAAAACATGAACCGTTTGGACTCGAGTAGGTTGTCCAGTTGTCCCTGCGTGATATGGTCCCTCCACATCTCTCGCTCCTTGTCGCTCATCGTCCAAGGATCTTTGAAAACCAACAACTATGGAGGATAGCGCTCGCGACTGGTGAGCGCATACACCCCGTTTTCCGAATCCTCCTGGAGCAGATCGTAGGGCACGTGGTGTTTCCCACCTTGATGCCCTATACGAAAGCTCACATATTGTCACACTTTTCAAGGTCGCATACTTACTCCATTTGGCATTGTACCACAGATCCAGCTGTCTGGCCAATCGCAACTGAGGAAGTGGGCATGTGGGCAGCAGCGGATGAAAATCGCGATCTGCATTTCCATGAACGGTAGACTCGACATCCTCCGGATCGACGCTAAAATTTGGGCCTTGCTTGACGCGTCAGTTCGCTGATTTTGCGTAGGTAGTACTATCCTCGTACCGAGCGACGCGACGAGATGATTTAGAAGCTCATCCCTAGTCCATGCGGAGAGCTCATCTGCGAGAAACGTCTTTGCGCGAGGGCTAGATACACTAATATTACGCTGTTCAGCTGATAATACTTCTCTCGCGTCAGTCCACTTACTCAAAAACGTTCAACTTCTTGTCCGCTTCCCAGGCTCCATACGCGACAATCTCAACGCCCATGATGCGCGACATCGTGCGCAGAATGTTGGCCATATGCGTGGGTATCTCCTCTCGTAGTCTGGCAACTCGTTAGTACTGCTAATATGCACTGAGTATAGGTACTCACTCCTTCAACTCTTCTGCATCCAGGGAACTCCAGCTCCCGTTCAAGAGCCGCAGTAAAGTCCTAAGCGTTTCCTCCTCTAATTTCGTCTCCTCCTCGTCCGGTCGGTAGTGATCAGACAAATAGAATATTTTCGGCGCCGACACACTCCTTCCTCCAGCTGCAGTTGAAGTATAAACAGGTCATCTTAGCACGTGGGTACGGCAAACCGTCGCGACAAACCTTTCCTTTCGCCCAGTCGGGTTTTCGCTTTTGGAGCCAAGAGTACAGCTTCTGCAGCAGATTCTCAGCGCTGTATTTGAGTCCACCAGCCTACACATACCTGTGGCGCGCGTCCATACTCTTCATCCGTCCACGTTAGCTCGAGGAGTTTTGGTATAAACTCCTGGTTCTCCGCATTCTCCGGCAGGCGATAAGGAAACGTCTCTACAAATGCCGCTATGATTTTTTGGCGGAAAACGTCCGCTTCGGTCGCTTTTGATTCTGCGGCGCCCTTTCCTTGCTTGACCTTACGCTTGCCGTCGACCTCCAAGAATTCCGTCATGAAGTTCTCCACAATCCAATTCTGTTCGATTACCGAGAAGTGGTTATTTCCAACTGGGGCAATTATCTCTTCGGGTCCACTTTCCCAACCCAGAGGAGGAGGTTTGTAAGGCATGGCAAGCTTTCAGGATAAATTTGCAGAATGTGGTCAAAGCTCTGTATGTCCCAAAATTTCTAGTATTGATAATGCTTAGTCACCCTCATCATCAAAGCGGCTGTGCACATATGATAGAAATATCGCTTTTGTACAAAACATGATGTCGCAGTATATAAAACATAAAGTAGCTATTTATATTACTGCGAAAAGATACCTCGCAGAATCAGGTACCGGCTATGTGATGTAACCGGGGCCAATTAGTATGCTATACGCCAGACCTTCACGCATACAGACACCGCTACACTGGCATACTTGCGGTCCTGTCGTCGCATCGACCCTCGTAGGCCGTCGGTAACAGGTCGCTCAACGTATCCGACGCGACGAGGGTCGTTAACCGATTACCGTCGTTGCAACGACCCTCATCAACCAGTCGTTACGACGGTCGCTGAAGAGGCTCCTGTAGCAGACCGGAAAACCGGCCGGATTTTGAAAGTCTATTACGCCTGGTGATACCTAATAGTAAGTTACTCATATTTCTACGTCAGTACATAGGGGGGTATGGGCTTGTATGCATCCCTCAATTTCATGTTGCCTGCACCATTTGTTGCTGAGATACAAGACATTTATGATTTGATGGGATTTTGGCTGAATACCGGGAAGCCGGCCACGTGATATATTGTCCTGCTGCAGCACTTAGTGCAACACAATTCAGATACAAACTAT